>CAEGAE010054865.1:0-12553 GCA_903067095.1 Girardinus metallicus | reverse complement strand
GTGTTCCGTCTATCCGTTTATCTGTATAAATAATCCCGCCGGACTCCAGGCATCGCTGCCGTCATTTTAAGGTGCTTATTGGTCCCCTGGAAAAAGACAGAAACCCGGACATTATCATGACTCATTAAAATCCTCCCAGGCTGAACTTGAAAACTGCACGTTATGCTGCTAACATTTAGCTTTCGTCAACAACTCAGGCGGAAGTGAGAACGCAAATAAAGTGCCGGCCCTAACACGGTGCGCTAAATAATAACACATAATATAACGAGGCTTCCAGGCAGGTCAGTTTTCCTCGAGGAGTTTTAATGATCGAGGTACTCGAATCACTCGAGGAATCGTTTCAGCCATAGTTTTAATTATTGTTACACAAAAATCAAAATTATATAAATATGTGTTTGAAATAGAACATATGAGTTTCACTTTGAATTGAAATACTAAAATAAAATAACTTTTTAATTAACTTGTTGAGATGCACCTCCCACCTAATAGAGGATGAGTATCAGTGTATACTTATCAGTGGGGAGATACCAAATTTGTATTGTTTCTAAAGAGAGTAAAACATAAACTTTTACTCTCTTTGTAACACATTTCTCAATATATTACGCAATTGAGAAATGCTAAAATATAAAGTACTAAGGAAATCTGAAAATCATTCAGGAGCTAAGCTTATTGGTTGTTGGGGCTAAACATTGCTAATGATATGCAGTTGTTGTCTCACTTTTGGTTCCCTCTCCCTCTCTTCTCCCTCTCTGGCTCGTGTCACTCTCCTGATTTATGGCTCTGTTTAACTGAAGGCCACACGTATCTCCCGACGCTGCTATTTGTTTCAGCCCAGATTCATTTTTCCATCCTACCCCCTCCGAGGGCTACCAGTAACCAACAAAAAATTAACCCTTGGCTCCTGTGAGCAAGGAAAACTGGATTCTGTGGCTAGCTGTTGTACAGCACCTGCTTTAGGAAAGTTGACAGTGCTGCTTGGTGAATCTGCTGTTTGCTCTGACAAAGCGACCAGCCAGCTCACTGATCCTCTTCTGTTGTTAGAAATGCATTGGAGATGTAGAAAAATGACATGCCACAAGGATGCCATTAATAATGCTCACACGCAAGGTTTTCTTGACATGGGGAAAAATGGCCGACGTCACAAGGCCCTTTTATCAACCTAATTTCATAAGAGGATTTCATGTCTGAGCAGGGAAAAGTGGCTATTTTTCCTCTTCTTTTATCTTGTAAACAGCCATTACTTCAAGAGGTATACGGACCTGCTCTGGCAGTAAGTGGATATGAATTTCAGGACCAAACCATCCTTTTACATCAGCCTCCTCTCTTAAGCGATTTGACATAATCACGACATCAGATGGGCTCACGTTTTTCACTGCACTTGGGTTCGAATGGTGGCATAATTCATAGCATTTTCTTGATGAGACTTCTTTTTTCTTTCTTTTGGTGATACTGAAAATTAGTTCTTATTGATTTTTCCCAGAAACTAAAGCAATTGTTTGACTAAATCAAAGAGGCAGCTGGAGCCACAATTACATATTGTGAGTGTGATTGTGTTGCTATTGATTCTAAATGTCTAAAAGCGCAGAATGGGATGCTTCTGACTCTGCTTTGTGCATTGTTGCTTTTATTTTCTGCTGCCATGCTGTATTTCAGCCTTTTTGCTCTTTTTCTTTCCCTTTTTTTCCTTTTTGTGCCTTTGTGGCAGGATGGCATAGAGGAGCCTGTTGTTTACCCTGATAAGCTGCCCATTGTCTCTGGTGGGAATTTCCTTTGGGAGAAAGTGCCAAAGGAACAAGACTCGGGATTGCTCATGAAGCTAACTGCAGAGCAGCTAACATAGTGGTGGAAGACTTCTTTCCTATCCATCCTCTGGGATCTGGTGCCAGAGGTAAAAGGCCATCCCTTGGGATGGGGAGAGTTAGTAGAGTAGAAACAACAAAAGGGGGGAAAAAAATGGAAAATTGGCAAAAATAGACAAAAGGAGGGACAGAGAACGGCTAAAAAGATAAAAACAATCTGAGAGGGGATTTTGAAGGTGACAACAACTTTCTTAAAAGTGAGAGATGGCTAAGATGAAGGAAAAAAAACACACCAACCTTGGCCAAAAGGAAGGATAAAATGTATGCTAATCTAAACAGTGAAAACAGTTTAATTCTAATTTTAAAGCTTAAAATTAGAATTACTACACATTTGTACATACAAGAATATATGCAAGATACAAGAAAAGCAAAATAAATTGGGAGAGACATATATTACTGATGAAAAGGTTATTTAGTAGCATCATAGGTATGACTGTCATATTAATTTTTATTCTTTAATTATACATATGTTTATTTTTTAGTGTGGAATGATATAAAAACAACTCATAATTTTAAAATAGAAGAATCAAATTGCAGAAGTTGGAATTTATTATTGATTTTCCATAATTAAGCAATATTCAAATAAATGTAAACATCCCGTCTAATACTTGATTCAGTGTCCCTGAACAATTTACTGAGAAATCGCACACTTTTTGAATAGAAATCAAAAACCTTCTGACTTTATTCAATCTCGTTTTATCATTTCATTTATCAGACATTTGGTTTGTTTTAATTGGTTAGATTCCTGGTGCCTCTGCAACCATGCAAGGGCATGGTGTATAAAAGATGGATGATTTTCTGGTACAAAACTGACTTTTAAGCATAATTTAAATATTTTAAATTTGGTTGAGGTCAGTGAAATGTTGGAATCTTGGCCCGCTCCAGTATCCAGATAATCTGATGATGATAGTTTGGGTCAGATTTGAACACATGGGAGTGCTCCAACTGGGCAATGGTCCCTAAGATGTATCAAAACTGGTTTTGAAATGGGTAAAACACAATAACATGAAGAAATTACCTTCTCTAAACTATGTTTAAAATTTATAGATTGTGCTTATGTGTCAACCAGTTTAAATAATCTTTGCTAAATGTGGTTACATGTCCAGAGAAATTAAATGTGAATCCTAGTTGATGACTTAGAAGCACTGGAAGGAGATGCAACTTGCTAAGGTGTATCCAAGTAATAATCTGGGTTAATATATATATTTTACCATGTATATATACTTATGTTCCTGGACTAAAGGAAATCCAAATTCAATACAAACCTGTGCAGTCTGTTCTAGTTTTTGAAATAAACCGATGTTGCTTGTAAAATAATGAACACATGATTAAAGACCCAAAATTACTGCATTCATGCCGATGATGAATAAAATGAAACTTTTTACTGGCACTTTAGAGCGGAAGAAAAAGAGAAGTAAATCCCTTTTTTTTTCCCTTTCTCTCCGCATTTTTCAGGCAAGAATTCCTGCAGATGTACCCGACTCCCATTCCACCTCTGCACAGCAGACTGAGTTAACTGGTGGCCTGGCAATGCTGGGGGCTGCAGTGGAAGGTGGGGCCCTGCTCAGGTGTGCTGGTAGTAGACGCAGGGTGCTGACAGCATGGGTTAGTCTCTTGGTTAGATGTAATATGACAGCAGAGAGGCTTGGAGGGCCTAGTTGGCAGGTTGGGTGCTAAGGGCCTTACAGTGCACCTAAAGCGCAAAAGACTCAAAAGGGGAGAAAAGTGCACTGAGCAGGATTGAGTCACATCTCAAGTCGAACAGAATGAACTGCTGGTCAATCAGCGTCACTTCCCGTTGCTCTGCGGCTTCATGATGACAACGGACAGGTTAGCTCGCTGTTTGTTTTTAGGTTTAAAAGAGTACATAGACCATTTGTCACAAAAGTCAAATTTTCTAACTACAGTGTAAAAGTAGTTCTGATACTATTAATTTGTAGAATAAGAAACACATGCCATTCATATTTTTCAGTCACATCACTAACTATTTTGACACATGGTGGTTTGATCATAAAATCAGCCGTTACTGAGCTTGATCCTTTTTAAAAGAAAAATACATTCTATATTTTTTTAGATGCATAGTAGTTTAGAAACAGTGCACTACTTAAGGGGAGGTGGAAATGCCATTGGTTAAGATAATGCTAGGGGGAGATGTAAAGTTCAGTGGAAAGAGAGTCTAATGCCTTTTTAAGGTGAGCCATTTTAGCACGCAACCACATTTGTATATGTCTGTGTATTTACCCGCGAAGGGAGGGAGGTGACCTTTCCATGTGGAGATGGTGTCTGCATGGAAACGCTGCACACTGCATCCTAATGGCCACCCAGGGCCACCTTGCCTCCACGGCCGTCCTGATATTTGCCTAAACGTTGGGTGGGTGAGTGGTTTTATTTATTTATTTTTTTAATTCCTACTCCTAACAGAGATATTTGCAGAACTTTCAGTAGATCTGATGGCGGTCATAGAGGATATCCTATGTTAGCTGTTTTCTGATCTTTGTAAATCTCTTAACAGTTTTAGCAAGGCAAATTGATAATATGGTGCACATTTATTTCTAATTTCAGATATCCTTGCAAATGAAACAAGCGTATTTCAAAGAAATACCTATAAATTAATTGTCAAAGTAGAGATATGTGTTGAAGCCTTTGAAGATTTGTATTTTGTCCAATGTGTCCATCAAAGAAAGACTGAAAGTATCATTAGTAATGCTGCTCTCAGTGAGGGTTAAGGCGGAGGTCTCCCAGTCAACAAAGCTGCTCTGCCTGCTTCGTGCTGCTCTGTGGATCATTAGGAAAATGAACGACTCGAGGTCTGTGTGTGTGTCTGTGCATGTTTCTGTGCCGCCGGGCTGCGGACAGCCTGATTACTCTCCTCTGTCTCCTACTTACCTGCCGGCCCCCTGACTTACCCTCAGAATACTAACTCCTTCCACATCAACACACAAACTCACATATTTGATAGAATCACAATTGCGTTTTTGTCTAGATTAATTTCTGCAAAACTTCTGAATACATCAAATCTTGACACATGATTCCAGGCCAGTAAATCTATACCTAAGGGTATCTCTGCACCTTGCAAAACCTTTTACCACCACAAGTCATTCTCTTCACTCCTATGTGTGTATCCCCCAATTGTGTACTTGGAGGCAAATGGCACACATGCATTTTAAAAGCACATCAGTGTCTGGGCCGAATAACCCCTTAAAGGTGGAAAAAATTGCCGGATCAACGATTGATGTCAGAGGAACAACTCTGAGCAAAGGGTTGGAGATTTTTCTCTTCCGCAAGGGCATTTGTGTGCTAGCTGTCCCCATTAACAAGCTGAGGAGGTAATGTTGGTGGGTGGACACAGTGTGTATGTCTGTGTGTGGGGGCTGTCTGTTGCTGAGCCTATACTCCAATATCCATGCTTAGCCTGACAAACAGGAGATAAAGACAATGTTTGGCTTTAAGCTAACAGGGCTTTACCAAACAGTCAGGATGTAAGTTTTGATTTATTTCTGTAATATGAGAAGTAGAAATTCTGTTCGAATAAGAGATGTACATTAATTTGTATATTCTATCTGTTGTTACCTGCTGTGAAAATTCAACCAGGGCCAGACATGACCGACACCTGGAGAGTTCCTGATTCCAAATCTAAAATAAAGAAGGCTTCTAAGAAATCTGTCGGTAAACAGCCAGAGGTGTATTTCACATTCAACAGTTTTGCTATCATTATTGTCTTTAAAAGCAGTATAGGATGCTCTGAAATTCAAAGTTTTAAAAAAGTACACGAAAAGGATAAAATGATTCCTTATAGTGAAACTCTACTGCGTGACTTGCATGTACAGCAGTCACACAGTCGAGATATAATTTGGATGTACAGAGTGGGCTAAAATATTTAAATATGGATTCTCGAATTGCTTCACATTTTTCTAATAAATTGTTACTGCTTAAAAAAATAAAAACTTTCTAACTTTATTTACCACATGTGAACAACTTTTCTCAAGAGTACAAAAACATTGCATTGTATTCTTTTTATACTTTACCACCATTCTTTATATTACAACACAAACAAATTCACACTTTACTTTTCACACATTAATTATGCAGTTAGAGAAAAAGCTGTAATGGTGGAAAGGCTGGAAAGTGAAAATGAGAAAATCAGTTTCTGGTGCTCTCATGTTGAATATTCATATGACATCAATTTTGAAGCTTTCAGGCATTGTTTGTTACAGGGTGCCACAGTCATTTTCAGTTTGTGAAACTGTTAGGAACCAGAAAATTGATAAATCTGTTTTTGGTGAGATGAGAAAGGTGGTGCTGCACCAAGGAAGACATACATTATTTGTGTATGGCAGACTGTGGACTGTTTTCAAAGTGTGCCTTCATTCTCTAAGACCGACACAAACTAGTTGATGTCTGAAAATAACTTTTGGCACACTTTTAAGTAATTCATATTTTTCAGTTATAAACGGGAGCTTTTGATTTTGTTACGAATCCAAGAGCACTTAAAGATAATTATCAATTTATACTTTGAACGAAGGAATAAAATGTCCTAAAGTCCCTCTTGGAGAGCAGTTTTACTTGTGTTGCTTACCTTGTTTTTTGTTTCCATTTTGCTTTCTAGATTTGACAGTGCCTGACTTTTTTGTTGATGTTGCATCAATCTGACGCATGCTGTAATAATTGGCTGAGCTGAAGACATGCAAATTACTAAAGATTTATTAAAATGCACCATAAAGGGGTTACGAATGTCTGCTGGAAATTCAAATTACCATTTCCCCTTTTTTGAGTGCTTTTTTCCCAACCTCTTTTAAACTTGCTGTGCTCTTGAAGGAGGTCAGACACAGTCCTTTATTTGTGAAGGAGGATTCCCTTCTTCTGTGAGAAATTGCAAAGCATTTAGAGCTTAGATCAGAGAGGGTCAGAGACCTTTCCTTTAATTTCCCTTTATCTTTTCAGCCATGCTGCATAACTTCAAGCACACCATTGTACAGATGTCGGGCATGTCTCTGTGCATGCTGTTTATTTGTGTACCTATTTTTCCCTTTCGCTCAGAGAGTGCATAGTTTGGCCTATGATTTTGCTATAAGTCTGGTATACCTTAATACCACTTTTTCTTATGTCTGCATTAATGTTTTGTTGGCATTTAAAGCTTTTGTGCTGGTAATGGCTTTTTGTCAGAGCCATCATTTCTTCAGTTGATTGTTTCCTTTGCACAAGTTGCTTCATTATGCAGGCCTGTCTCTTGGAAGGTCTGTGTTTTGAAAAAAAATATTCACATCCCTTGATTTTTATTTATTTTTTTTATTATTTGTTTATTTTGAATTTTTCTTTTAGCAATTGTCAATGTATTTTATTTGGGCACAATGCAATTTTTTGTGACCGATTGACATAAAGTAGAGCATATTTGTGAAGTAAAAGGGAAAGAAAATTTTTTGAAAGCCCAAATGTAAAAGTATGCCATGCATACTTTCTAAACAACATTTCTAAACTGTAATCAGTTGGTCATTTCACTGTAATCGTTGATTACAGTAAAATCAATGATTCTCAGAAGTAACCTAATGAGTAATTAAATATCTGAATGTATGTGATCTCAGATGTTTGTTAATAAATAACTAGCTTGAATATTTTTGGTATGCTAAGGCGGGGGAGAAACTAGCTGAGAGCGTGTGATATCTGTACATGAGCATTATTGACAGCACTACGACCCTCATCCTGGCTCTGATTGTTTCTTTCTGACCAAGCTGTGTATTTCTGCATTTGATTGAAATTTTTCATAGAACATGTGTCACATTGTACTATCAAGACATAGTGACAGTTTTAACACACAATTGTTAATCAAAGTCACATATGACAGCTTTCATCCCTTCCACCATCCTGCCTATCACTTGTTCCAACGGTTACCCTCAGGTAGAAGGTACAGGTCTTTACAGAGCCTGGCCAACAGCCTATACCCCCAGGCTATAAGACTTTTGAATTTACAGGACTGTTGAGAAATACCACTGCCTAACGTTTAACTTTGGGTTATTTAATTACTGGGGCTATTTACTTATTATAGTGAGGTTGGGGAGCTGTTTACTTATTTATATTTTGTAAGATGTATGTATGCAAGCACTGGAGTCACTTTTACCTCTTTTGTACCTTACTTGGAAATCTGCTACTACCACTAAGTGTTGTACTCCAAACACAATTTCGTTGCCTTTTTGACAATGACAATAATTTTTTTCTCTTCTCTTCAACCATAAAATAGCACCAGTTCAACGTTCCCAAAACATGGCTCTCCACGCATCCTAACAGTCTTGTCAAGGAACCACAGAGTATGTGGAATAGGGTTCTCTGGCTAAAAAAAGACTCAAACTAGGGGTTAAGCACAACCCACATATGGAGGCCTTAGTTCTCGATGCAGCTGAAACAGGTTCGATTCCCAGCCTGGTGACCTTTGCTGCATATTTTCCCCCATCTCTCATTACCCCCTTTCTTGTCAATTCACTATTAAATAGTTATTATTTAACTATTAAATAAAGACCACTACCGCCAATAAAACCTTAAAAAAAAAAAAGACTCAAACTTAGTGAAGCTTCACCTTCCAGCAGGGCAGTGGCACTAAACATAAAGCTACAGCTTCTATGGAATGGTTTATATCAAAGCATCTTAATGTGTTAGAAAATCCAAGTCAAAGTTCATACCTAAACATAATAGAGAATTACTGACAGGACTATAAACACTTTACATGCAGTACGATTGAGATGGAGCTATCGTCAAGTGTGTGGTTATATTAGGAAGAATTTCAAAAAGTACAAGGTCTGTAAGAACTTTTTCAAGGGATCAAGTACATTGCTGAAACAACATACTATGTGTCTTTGTTCAAAAGTAATTGATTGTGTTTTTTTTATCAGTTTGGTAACAGCACTAAATCAAAGACAGAAGAGCTATATTGCTCTCATAAAAGCTTACTTGGAGGATGATACCACAAATGCTTTTCCTGTAATCCGTAACTGAGACTCGCAAGCAGGGGACTGGAACTAATGAAGACAACTATTCAATTACAAGCTCAATTAATGCAAATGCCTGGAAGCATGGATCACAGATGAGCCAAGCTGGTAGCCTTAGATGTTGTGGACCACAACTGGAGGCGAACAACACGCTAACACATCGAATTTTCTCCCTCAATCCATTGGCTTAGTACTTATTTTTGTTTCTACTTTAAAATGGTTTTACAGGCTCATGAGATGTACCATAAAGTATTTCTCAAATCTTTCCCTTTGTCCACTGTGTGAGGTCATAAGGAGCTGAATTGGCTGTGTTTGGATGTAGGTTTTTAACCTCTTCTTTTAGGTATTAGCCTGTTATCGCCATCCTCTCCGGACGTTCTTGTCTAGCTTCACCAAATTTGAACGAACACAACAAAAAGTCCAATTTATCCTGATTTACCTTTGATTCTTGCTTTGGCTCATATTGATTTCATACAACTTGTTATGTTCTTCTTGTCTGTTGTGTTTTTGGATAAATCCATGTTGTTTACAGTGTGCGATGACCCGCAGGGCATTGAGATTATTCTAAACCCTCTTCCTCACTGAGGTTTTGTGGAGTATCAATAGGAAGCCATGTTTGCTTATAATTAAGTCCCTACCTCACCACAGATGGGACTCTGCTCAGACCACTCAGCCCAATTAAAACAGTCTTCTCTACCTCAGTGCTACATCTCAGTTGTATATAAATACGTACATTTGATAAAGAAGATCAGTAATTCTTCATACTTTCTGATACATGTTGCAAATAACCTCTGACTGTGTGTCACACCTTGATGTGAAGCACCTTGTTGCCCAAAGGGAAAAGCTCAGCACTTATTAAACATCTGGAAAAATAGAAAACAAATAGTAAATAGGAAGCTTAACAAAAGAAAAGGATGTATAATTATATTCTTTAAACTGAAATAAAACTGTAAAACCACAGGGGAGTTAAGTCTAATTATTTCATTTTTCTAAAGTAGGTCTCATGAGGATTTATTTATAATTTTCTTTCATTTTCACCTCTTTAATACACATTTAGCAGCCTACTTGTTGCATAACGTTGCATTTTTTCCTTTAGTTATACCTTCGAAGCACATTTTGAGGATGCCAATTTTCTCCAGATAGTGAGCATAGTGGGGTATTGTATTTGGTAATCAGTTATTTATTCAGCTACGAAATATTGTTGGAGTACTCTATCAAATAAATTCTTGATTAACTGAGTAATCAAATAAATGTATGTTATGTCAGATATTCCCAATCTCATTCTTATGACTAATCTTAAATCTACAGCTATGCTTGCCATTTTCTCTGTCAGAATTGTGTACGCTTGTATGCATCTACTACCCAATCAACATCTAAAGTTAATTTAGTTATTTATTGTTTATCTTTAAATTCTGGTATATTTAATTGGAATTAAAAGCTAAGAGACTTCTTATTCTTTAATGTTTATACTAGTTAGAATTTTTAGGTGCAGCAACAATTTAATAAGGTATTGGAGTCTCCTACGGATAGGAAACATAGGAGACTATCCCTGACACCAATAGAATGCCTGTCACTAATCCAAACTTGTTTGTTCTTTAGAAAATATTTTGATACCAAATCAAGGTTTAGGAATACTATGAAACGAAACCCTCCGTGATTCATTTGGTAAAGTTACGCTCTGAAACCTGCAAACTTTTATTCACAACAGATAGCCGACTGAAAAAATTTCTAAGATAGCACAATTTGGTTAAATTTAAGGGCAAGTCATTGCAGTGTTATTCTGTTCACCATTATCTATAGAGTACTTTTTAAACATAATGGCCGTATTAGTTTAATTACCTAATGTGGGCATTGGATCATTTAGTAATAGCAAAGTTACTATTTGTTAACTAAATATGCCCACTGTGTATTGGTCAGTGCTGCAGTAATTACTGCTATACTGTAAAGGACAAAAAAACAACTCAGTTCTTTCAGGCACTTTCTCTCGCATCTCATTAAAAGGACTTTAAGCTGTAGAAGTAACATGGCAGATAATAGTTGCACTTTTGAAAATGTAACTTTTTATAAAGATAAATTGGACTGATTGAGACACTGAATTTGGTATCATTAAATCCCTAATTACTGTATGACCAAGAGTAGTCCTGCACACCTCCAGGCAATGATGTGGTAGAGGAACCCAAAACAAGTTTTCCCTAGTGAGGTGATGGAGGCAGCTAAGCCAGTAAACAACGATGACAGTAATCATATGTGTTTGTGGTGCTATGCTTCATCACCTGTCCAGCACCAAGGCTTGTTAAAGGACAAATGACTCTTAATAAAGCATAGTCTTTCTCCTCATCTCTCTTGTTCTCATACCTCTGTCCCCCTTGTCAGGGTTTCTTTGCTCCCCGCTGCCCTGCCCCCACCTGCGGAGGCCAGGTTGCCAGGCCGTGGGGCGGTGGGATTGGCCAGCTCCACGCTGAGATTGATTACCTCTCTAATCTTAGGACTGCCAGTGTGTCTCCAGGGCAAAAACTCCAGCTTGAATTCCCCCCAGTGCCCCAACACCCACCCTTTTTCTATCCCCGTTCCTCCCTTCTCTTTCTTTCCCCAGACCCTTCATCCCTCTGTCCCTGCGCTGCCAGAGGCACTGAGGGATGACACTAAGTCACAGCTCCAGACAGGGCCACTCGCTCGCAGAGCCTGCCTTGTTCACCATATGTCATGGCAAATGGGGCTCCCGTGGACCCTGCCACGGACAACAGGAGGATCAGGGATGAGGGCTAGGGGCTGTATGAAGAGGGCGATAGAGATGAGCTGAAAAAGCCAGTTCAGCTCTGAAGAAATAATCATTAAAAGTGGCCTTATTGGAGCTTAGAGAATGTATGAAAAAGTTAATGTATAGAAATCAAATTCAGAACATTTATTCATTCATGGGTGTTGATGTGCTTTGATTCTTTCATATGTTCACATGTGATTTGTTGAAGGGTGCAGGTGATAACATAAAAACCCACCCACTATGTATAATCACTGCATCAAGGACACAAGCTGCTTGACAACTTGTAAAGGTGACAATTGCTCTTGGTGATAGTACGACCTGTCATCTAGATGCTGTCACAGTGGCACAGCAGCCCTTATTAGATGTAGAAAGACTTGTAGTGAGGCTAGGTTGTGACATTACTCTTCAGTTTGTCATTGTAGAAATCACTTTCTCCTGTAAAACTGAAGTGATGTAGGCAAGGTGGTGAAGAGGGTGGAAACCTTTGAACAGTGCAATCAACAATGCAAAGATTTAACACTAAGTAGAACATAGTGGCAATTATAATGATTAACAATTACAATGTTTGCATGACTTTTGCCTGTCTGGTACAAGTACGCAAACACAATACACATATTTATACCTCCATAAAAGTACATAATGAACAATAGCAGAGTACATCTTGCCTTTTTAAGCTTAAAGATTAACCTTTGTGTCATTTGATCATTGGAGTACATCTATTGTGTGTTGGTACATTAGTTTAAAATAAGATACTTTGTCATTGCAGAGTAAATTGGAATACAGAGTAATTACAGATGCCAGAAAATAAATACATAAAAAACAAAAATAAGTTTAAACAACCAAGTCTTTCATGTATGTAAGAAGTTAATATTGTGAGGGATGGTGGAGACTATGTTTCTCGGCTGGCCTGGGAACGCCTTGGGGTTCCTCCTGAGGAGCTGGAAGAAGTGGCTGGGGAGAGG
>CAEGAE010054859.1:0-121439 GCA_903067095.1 Girardinus metallicus | reverse complement strand
GATCTACATCTGGCTGAAATCATCTGCAGCAACAAAGATGTGACTTTATTTCCTCAAAAACTCATGGAACCTGTTGCTTGCTTGGTCAGGATTAGTGGGAGCTCATCTATAAAAGCGGGAATTTCTACAGTTTACTGCTGGGAGGAAACAAAAAAACAGGAGCAATGACCTTAGAGCAGCAATTGTTGCTGCCCATCAATCTGGGAATAGTTGTAAGGTCACTTCCAGGGTTTCCCACAGTGTATTACAAGCCTGGCGGGCCACCAGGCTTTGCTTGTCCCCCCATCAGGCTTAGCCTTGCTTATTTATTTAAGTTTTTTTCACACGTTTGCATTTTTTAAGATATTAATCTTCCGATCTTTTAATAACACATAATTATCAAGTGATATTTTAAAATTTCCAGTCAACTGTAAAAAAATGTTTAACTCAAAAACACAGCGGGCCGCTGGATGAACGACTGCCGAGCGCCACAACCACCAGGCTTAGCAAGTTTTCTGTGGGAAACCTTGCTCTTGTCACGAAGTGCGGTTGTGGGAGGTGAGGGAGAACGCAGGCAGACCCAGGGACAAAGGTGAAAATGAAGATTTAATAAATTAACAGCTCAAAACAATCCAAGTAGCAGGCAGCACGGCAGAGCGGAAACAATGGCTCAGCACCGGCAGCAACTGAACGTCAGACTGCAACGAGAGCTGCAGCCGACACAGGACAAAACTGTTCTACTGTGACGACTGAGACGAACGACTGCACTTGACATAGACAAGACAAGGACCAGAGACAGAGACAACAGATGACCTTAAATACACAGAGGGTGATCAGGGAACAAGACACACCTGGGAACCATCAAGACACAGAGAGAGACAGGACATCACAGAGACTCACAAGAAACAGAACCTAAATAAATAAACACACAGAAAAACTCAAATCCTCACAGCTCAAGTTTAGGAGGCCTTTTGAATCCATCACCTTTTGGAAAGATGAGGCCAGACTGGACGTCAGTGGTGTCCAAAACCTTCTGGCATCCTGAAACAACTCCAGGGGCCACAAACGTTTTAGTATTTTTGTTTTTGCAAAAACTGTTTTACATTTTCATTTTTACCTGAAACTAAACATGATAGCAGCAACATAATCTAGCTAATTTTTTCAGGCTTATCATATTTTTCAACATTGTTTTTGTATTTCTTGGCTCACTCTTGCTTTACTTTGGAAAGTTTATAAACTTTCCAAAGTCTGCATTTTAGTAAAACTGTTTGTTTTTACAAATGAAATAAATCAAATTAAAAGAGAAAACCTGTATTCTACCTTACATTTTTCATTTGGACGTCTGATATTGTTTTGCTCGAACTGGCCAACTACAAATTTAGACTATTCTTACATCTCTGATTAAGGGCCACCCCTGGCGTTGACGTTTAGCCACAATGCACCCAGTCACTTTCGATTTAAAACAACCAGAAAATCTCATAACTAACGTCCAGCATTTCGGTCGAGGAGAAATGCACCTCGCAGTTATTCACCAACATGTTCTACAGTCAAATGTGAAGTCATCCGTCCAACAGATCACCTCTGGCCCAAAGTGAGTCAGCAACACAACGACGACCTCAAACAGAGCAGAAAACCTGCAACAGGAAGCTGAACAAGAAGAGCCATGGCGTCATAAACCCTTCAGTGCAGCTTGAGGGTGAAACCATTTAGGGAAACTCACGGTTAGCATCAATGTAGCTAGCAGACAAGAAACAAGAAAATCCATCATATAAACTGCTGGGACATGGAAACAGTCGTGTGCTAAATGTTAGTACAACACGTTCGCCTGAATGCTAAACACGGACACTAATTACGGAGCGCAGATTTTAAAATCACGTCTGGGCGAAGTCTTGTGCCGCAGCTGCTTTAAACGACCCACGGCCCAGTGGATCCAGCTGCTGCAGCGCTGCTTTTAAAAACATCTGGAAGCGTGATCACAAACACTCTGGGGTCAAAGTTCACAAACATAATCCCCTGTTTAGACGGGGCCTTTTTCAGAATTGTGCAAATTTAAGTAATCATCCATGTTCTACATGCTAGATGCTGTTAGCAAAAGCTAAAGCTGCAGCCTGATAGTGGATGAGAGGCGGCGGACACTTGGGACAGGAATAAACTAAACAAACACCCGTCTAACTTCAGAAGAAGAAGATAAAAAGAAAACTAAAATAAAGTGAGTAAAGTGGTCTTATACTTTTGTTTGGTTTGTTTTTGTAGGAAAGTATTGTTTCTCATTGCAGAAAGAGTTTGAACATTTAGTGTATTAACAGTAAAGCATCTGGTTTTCATTATTAAACAAATAAAATAAAAGCTAGTTTGGGTGCAGTAAAGTTGACTTTCCAGTAAAAGACTATAAAAGTTTGGTTAAGAAAAAGATGAATACTTTGTGTTGTACTTAACATTTTCAACTATAAGAAAATTATGTTGGTAGTAAATTTACCATGATTAAAAATAAAAAGTCTCCATCTACATAAATCACCTGTGCTGTCAAATTTGTATCATCCTTAAACTGAGCTGCGGCCGCACAGACTCGGTCCAAGGGCCACTAACGGCCCCCGCGCCGCACTTTGGACACCCCTGCTGTCAGTCATGAACATTTTCCCTCCCTTTACAATAAACTAGTTTTTTATTCAAAGCGTAATCAGTTTGTAAATCATTTTAATTTTTAACAGAATAATGATGTTATAGTTTCCGTATAAATTTATTTCCTTAAATTATTATAAATTTTCTTTAAATTCACCTTATTTGTAAATACAAACTGATCAATTCTGCAAGGATAATGATGCCCTTTTTCATAAAAAAAAAAAAAAAAAAAAAAAAAACGTTACATATAATTAGAAATTACAATCAGTACGAAAAAACAGACTTGTGTTTCAATTATTGCGAGCACATGTGCTGGACTGGCTGACCTTTAGCGCCTTTCTACCTTCAGCAGGTTCTGATTCTCTACCTTAATTAATGGGCAAATTTAAATTAAAAGGCACTAAAATAAGGAGCAGACGTCACAGGAGGAAATGTCAACTTAATCATTTCTCTCAAGAATACAGTACAACGTGGTTTTAAAGAGACATTGGCAACAATTGAGAATAAAAGTAGCTAAAGAGGCGGAAAATTACAGGAAAATGTTTCAAAGATGGATGCAAACAGTCACTGGATAAAAGATTTGAGCCTAAAAATGACTGAATCTAGGTTAAACTTTACATAAACTGATCAGGATAAGGAATGGGAAATGCCTTTCACACTCCCACTAACTCAGCATTTAAGAAGTGGGTGTCAAAAAAGCGGCTCAGGGGCCATTTGTGGCCCATGGACCAATTTTGCGCGGCCGCCCACTGCAATTCAAATGTGGTTGAAATTTGTCCAGCACAAGTGGTCGATGCAAACAGAGTTATTATTTGTAATCAGAGTAGAACTACTACCAAATTAAATTTCTTACATGAGAAAAGTGAAGCACAAACACAAAGAGACCACTTAAAATGATCAATTTCTCTGATTTTACTTTTTATAGGTAAATGT
Source organism: Girardinus metallicus (assembly GCA_903067095.1). Lineage (NCBI taxonomy): Eukaryota > Metazoa > Chordata > Actinopteri > Cyprinodontiformes > Poeciliidae > Girardinus > Girardinus metallicus. The sequence goes on along the minus strand of CAEGAE010054859.1, from coordinate 117,908 downwards.
TTGAGTAAAGTGAACATTGTTCTTTTATTCTATGAACTACTGACAACATGTCTATGAAATTTCAAGCAAAAATTTTGTATTTGTAGAAAATGATAAATGGTCAAAATAACAAAAAAGATGCAGTGCTTCCAGACCTCAAATACTGAAAAAAAACAACTAATTTATATTCATTCAGAAACGACAATACTAATGTTTTAATACAGGAAGAGTTCAGAAATCAATAACCAGGAGGTTTTCAATGGGCCTCTGTTCAGTGGGCTCTTCATTTTTTCCAGAGCTGCATAACCAAGCTTTTGTTGATCCAGAGACTTTTTTTGAAAATCCGACTTTGCTGCACCTGGATCAGCTTTTATTTTTTGATGTCTTTATTAAAATTGGCTAAATATAGCAAGTGTTTTGAAATAAAGTGACTCAAATCTTGTACGAATGGCTAAATCAAGCCCAAAAGAAACTGAAAACTTGATGCCCATATTTTAATAAAAGCAAAAGTGCAAAGCGTTTTTTTTTTTTTATTTTGGATCTATAATGAATAACAGCCATTTCACAAAAAAACTATGAGTACTTTTTCTTCTATTTAAGTTTTCCTTTTTCATTATTTGGTCTTTGACTCGAAAATGTTGGCTCATGCGACAAAAAGTTTGATTTAAGGATAAAACTGAGTAACTTGGTTACTTTTTATAGCCAAACTTTTACACTAAGTAGAGCCACATTTATCCAGAGACTTTCACCGAAAAGCCGACTTTGCTGCACCCGGATCAGCTTTTATCTTCTTAATCAAACTAAACATAGTAAGCGTTTTGAAAGAAAGTGACTCAAATTCTGTACTTATCACCTAAAAAAGAAACTGAAAACTAGATTTTAGTACAGCAAATGTACAAAATGCTTTTTAAGTTTTGGAACTACAATGACCATATTAGATTATATCAACTTTATTGTCCTTAAGGGGCAATTTGCCTAGCAAACAGCAATGACAATTGCAGATAAATGCATTAAAAAAAGTAAAGAAAAAAGACATCCATTTCACAAAAAAGTAGGAATATTTAATTTGCTTGATATTAGTTTTTTTTTTTTTTTTTTTGGCTCACAAGTACTTTTGAGTCGACAATTTTGGCCCAAGCAACAAAAAGTTTGAACAGATATAATTACAGCTGCTGTATAATAGAGACAATGCCTGAGGTCGTTAAAAAGAGCGCCATCTGAACAGTGCGCCTCGCATTTGGGGCGGCGTTACAGATCCGGCCCCCAGACGGCAGGAAAGTTGCGGGAACTGTCTGATTGCGATAGAATCAATAACGAAACAAAAGCCCACGTCTGAGAGGAAAATCGTGGGAAGTGTCGCCGTGGGGATGATTAGCATTCTGTATTGCGAGTCCCCGCAGGCCGTCTCCCGGAGCCCCCCCTCCCGGCCCCAGAAGTGAAGAATGGCTGAACGGAGGGGGGAAGGAGGCGGCGGCGGAGGCGGCGGCAGTGATAGAAGGGAGAGGTTGCGCCAGGCCAGACGGGGGATGCAAAAAGTCAAGGAAGACAGCTTCACAAAGACGGGCATGGTGCTGCGGCGGGGAGGGGCGGACAGTGTGAAATCAGGCAGCGCGAGGGAAGAGGGGGAACTGGGTTCAAGTTCAACTGCAAACCCTCGTCTCCATGTGGAAGTGATGAAGATAAAATAGCTGCAGAGGAATCCTGGAACTAACCGAGGGCAAAGTTTAGTCAGAAAATATGTAACATATATTTCATGTGTCTTTATGTGACATGGAATTAAAAACCGGAGGTCAGTCTAGATCTGGTTCTTTGCTTATAGCTTTAGAAAATAGACAATTCAATCCCAGAAGACTGAAAATGTTTCCTGTGTCTTAAATGAACTGAAAATAAAATGCACTTTTTGTTTGGTACAATCCTTGATGTTTACCCAGATTTATTTTGCAGATAACCTGTAGATAACCTACAGTATTTATTTAAATATTATGCGTTTCAGTTAGCTCAGTGTGTTTCAAAAAGACGACACTTTATGTTTGAAGGGCGTCTGTTTCCGTCTGCGTCTCTCGGCTCTTTTTTTGGTGTATAGCACAAAAACATAAACTTTACCCAACAGAAGAAAGTACGATTTCCCGAGTAAAAGCATGCGTAACATTTTAGTGCCAGGAGTAAAACTGTGGAACAATTTGAATGAGTTGGAAAAATGCTGTACAATAAGTCAATTCAAAACACTTCATAAGAAAAAAATAAATACATTTTTATACACTTTTGAGTTCATAATAAGGAAAAGATTTTGGTCTTATTGACTTAGAAATATAAACTTTAAAAAATGTTTTGTAAATGAATGATATTGTAATTAAAATCTAGCAAACAAAACTGCTCAGATAAACATCTGAATAGTTGTTTTATGCCTCTTCTTGCTATTAGTAAGAACATTTTGCAATAAGTTGATTTAAACACAAATAATGCATAAAAGAGATTTAACTTGATTTCTCTTTATTTTAAATGTCTTAAATCATTAATATTTATAGTAAAAGTGTCCACAGACACTTTTTATTTATTTAAATGGACATCCCATCCAAACATAATGTGCAGTTAATGAAGACCCTCAACATGTTCGAGGTCAAAAATGAAGTGCAACATAAAGAAATGTGACCCCAGGGCAGCTGGACAAAGGTCACATCTCCCTGCTCATGACCTCTCTCCATAGACTGTGGTGAATGGAGGAGGGTTCTCTCTGTGACCCTCACTGATAGTCTTTTAAAACCACAAGTTGTTTGACCTTTGAACCCTTTGATTGTGGCTGTGCTTCCTGCCAGGCCACTGGGATTTCCCATAAAGACACCTGTGAAATCCTGCTGTTAGCTTTATGTGCCGACACACCCTCATGATTTAACACGACTCATTTCTGCTAATATGGGGAAGCGTTGTGGCAGGAAGGATGAAAAAAGCTGAAGAAAATACATGAAAATCAGCAGGTGTTCACATAAAAACTATGTGGAAAAAACAGACCGACAAAAGGCACGAGCTTGTTATCAATTTTCAGATATTTTAAAAAGCTACCACTAAAATTCACCTTCATAATGACTCTGTGATTGAAAGTGTGAGTGACTTTAGTTCTCCTCTTTAATTCCTTCAGTGTTGCTAGTTTTAGATGCTTTAGCCTACTTCAAGTTGCTTTGCAGGTTCTATTTTAGTGATTTCTTTTTTCCAATGCAAATCTTTACTTTGTTTGGCTAATAAAAGTGATGCTCAAAAGTTTGTTTGAACGGTTAATTTATAATATAACAAGAGCCATAATAATAAGTAGCTAAATGTGACTAAAATCCAAAAACAGGTGAGAAATACTCTTTTATAAATATTTAGAGAAAGAGAAAAAAGAAGAAAAACAGAGAAAGACAAAAGAAAAGAAACAAGATGAAACATAAAGAAAGAAAGAAAGAAAGAAAGAAAGAAAAGAAGAAAGAAAGTAAAAAAAATAAAGTGGTAAAAGAAAGACTCAAGGAAATAGAAGAGAAACAGAGAAAAGGGAAAGAGAAATAATTAAATAAAACAAGAAAAGAGAAGCAAGGAAAAAAGAAAAAGAAAAAATGAGAAAGAGAAACAAAGCAATAGCAAGAAAGATGGAATCGAATAAGTAGAGAAAGAAATAAACCCAGCATGTTAGGCAGAAAATAGCAAGAAAGAAAGAAAGAATGGAAGAAAAAAGGAAGAAAGTGAAAAGAAAAAGCCAAACAAGGAAATAGAAAAGAAAGAAAAAGAATAAATAAAGCAAAAAAGGAGAGAGAAGCAAGGAAAGAAGAGAAACAAAGCAAGAGCAAAAAAGATAGAAAAAACAAGGACAGAAAGAAATAAACCAAGTAAAAAAGGGAGAAAATATCAAGAAAGAACAAAAGAAAGAAGAAATCTCTGCCGGAAACGTAAAAAAACCTTGACTCTAAAAAAAAATTGTTGATTTTTCGGTCTATTTTTTCAAATCATGTCAGCAACTGAAGAACCAGGGAAGAAAAACCCGTTTTCTTTCCTGGCGTTTCCTAACTTCTCCACAGGGACGAAGAGGTCATGTCCGGATAAAGAGCCTGTTGACCTGCTGGTTTGCTGAGTTTAACCTCTCTGCCTTTTTTTTGATGGGAGGTCAGAGGTCAGGCCTCAGCTGGGAGCGGCGTCCTCGGACAGCCAGACAGGAGGTCGGAGCGTGTCGCCGTCCCCAGTGGACCGTGGAGGTCTGCGTTTAGGCGTGTGCTAACCAGGCCAACGCTGAAACAACAGACTCCATGTTTTTTGTGCTGCAGATGCTGCATGGGAAACTGCTGCCTCAATATTCAGCACCGTCTGAAATTCTGACTAAAGTCATTCACCCTCCACTGAAAGCGTCTGGTGGCTCCTATTGAACATTTTCTGAATTATCCCCCCTCTCTCTTTCTCTCTCACACACACACACACACGCACACACATGCACAGCTCGATATGAAAACAATGCGTCATAGATTACTATTAACAGATCCATCCAGACTAAGACACAGGCACAAAACATGGTGAGAAATCAGCCATGAGTTTGTCATGGCATGGTGGAGGGTCTGACTGCTTAATTAGATGTATAAAGGGCCGGGTCAGACGGATCAGACAGGCAGAGAAAGGCAGGCGAGATGAGGCCCTTCAGATCGTCTGCGTCACACTGAGGGTGTGTGTGCGTCCGGGTGTGTGTGTGTGTGTGTGTGTCTGGGCTGTGAGAACCGGTGAACATGTCTGTGTTCTGGCTGTGTGCAGGAATGTCTGCCTGTCTGGGACACTTTTCTTTTTTAAACAGATTAAAAAAAGAAGAATAATTATTGACACTCACTACCTGGAACATCTGAACGGGATAAAAGCTTTTCAACGGGTTAAGATGATGGTACCTGGTGCAAGATTAGGACTGAAAATATTAATCGGATTGTTGAAATAACCGTCAACTAATTTAGTAATCAGTTAATCATTAACAGACTCAAAAGATCAACAAAATTAGAAAAGTAATTAAGCCAAAACTGCACACAAAAAAAAATCTATAATTTTGCATTTAAGATAAAAAAAAACAAAAAACATTTGTTTTTAATAAAGCCAGACTTCAGAGGTTGAAGGTGGCTTATAATGATGCATTTTGTTAAAAAAGCCCAGATGGACCAGTGCCAGTAAACTGTTTGTATCTGCTCTTTAACAGCTGCTTTAATGAAGATTATTTATAAATTTATTTGCCATTTAAACGAGTCTAATAGTAGAATTTCTCTATTGTTGACTAACGTTAAATATAGTGCAGAAAGACACTCATCTGTACTTTGGAGACTTTGGTCTGACTGCCTCCTGAAAGGTTAGGGGGTTTTTTAATGCACTTTTTTATTCTCTTATTTTATTGATTGTTTTTTTTGTTCTTCTAAATGGGATTTGGACTTCGAGTCTGCAACAAAATCTATCTTAACGTGACATAGTTTTAGCTCTTTCTTTCTTTGTTTTGTGTGACAAATCTCCTATTAAGTACATTTTCTGTGCACTTACTAACTGGTTTTCCAAAGGGTTTGGATCATTTGATTCAGTGGAGTGTGAAAGTGAACCACATTAGCTGCAAGCGAATCTTAGGGTGAAAACACCCTTCATTACATCTTCTTCCAAATGTTTGCTGTGCCCACTGCAGAGAGGACTTCCTCTGGACGTCTTTCTTCGTTCATAAAGTTCAGAAAAGTCAGAAAACATCACATTTCACAATTATGACCTTCTATTTGGTTCTGTCCTGTCCTCTGTACTGCTGTAACAATGCAAATTTCCCCATTGCGGGATTAATAAAGGAATATCTATCTGTCTATTTGTGGGTCTGTCACGCAGAATCCCAGTCAAATGTAGCAATAGTTAAGTTTGTAACACAACAAGATGTATGAATACTTTTGCAAATCGCCATATACGTTAAAACCTGAGAACTGACAGAGGGGTTCCTTTCTTTTCAGAGCTGGTGCTTAAACAACACCGAGTGTGTCTGAAGAAGTCGTTAACGATCAAAACAAGTCAGAATCACTTAAAATAATCACTTATTCTTACCCACTCAGAGATGCTTCTGAGCAGACATGTCCCAGTCTGGAGTCTGTGGGTGAGAACCGACCAGTAAGCCTCTGCCTCAGCTGCAGCTATTTGTTATCTGAGACACAGAGGAGAGGTCAGAGGTCAAATAAGTTCACAGGAACTCCATGCTTTCACATGTTAATGCATCGCAGCAGCACATTAAGAAAACACACACACTCGGTGGTGATTCTAACATGGTCAGAACAGAGTTTATTTAAATGAGTTTGACAGACACATCTGCTTAACTGGTAGAAACAAATGACTTTCTGTCCTTGTTGCTCAAAATAAGCAGAAAATACGAACGTGATGATGCATAAATGATGATGCTGTAAGCTGGATGATGGAGAAATGGCTCTAAAATGCACATTTTTGGACATAATTTTCAATTTAACAATCCAAGCTTCACCTTTCAGTTTAAATCTACCTGATAAACACGATCTTGATGTCACAACGCAGCACCACTCATAGAAACATTTGACTCAATATCAACATTTAGTTGTGGTTTAATGTCAAAATACATTAATAAGAAATAGATAAAATGCAAGTGCACAAGTTTGGAGTTCAAACTTGGAGTTTGGAGAACAGAAATGCCTGAAGTCCTAAAAGATCTGAATCGGATCTGGAGTCTCACCTCCAGTCCATACTGCCCCCTGCTGGGCATGTGCGGCTCTGCAGCTACAGGGGAAAATCAGACACATCCAAGCACGGATTAAATCAGCAAAAAACAAAATGTTTCAAATGCTTTCGTGGCAAAACAGGCATTTGATTGGTTTTAAAATGATTAGATCCACACTCTTGGAGTAGCAGTTAAAAATCTAAATAAAAAAAATAAGCTCAGAAGATTAAATAGAGGGAATTACCAGACTTACATTTTCTGGACAAGCTCAAGTTTAAAAATGTTTTTTCTTCAAATGCCCATATATTTATTTCGATAAAGAAAGATGCCAACATAAAATGAATTTCCACTTTACAGGACAATAAATGATGTTTCTATCTATTTCTGTTTCTAGTCAGCTCCCGCCTCCTGCTAAGTCATCGACAGAGAAACCAGCATGCATACTTTTATCTGATTTTTCTTCTAAAAAAGTGAAACAATTCAATAGACTAAAGAAGAAGAAGTTTTCCATTACGATGCATTTAATGAACAGGAAAAGAATCTGATTTTTAAGTAGTTGACCTGCAGCTTGGCTGGTTTTATAAAGTGGCAACAGTGTCTAAAATCACTAACCAGAATCTGTGAATTTAAAACAAATCATGTAATTAGGGACATAATTGCTGAATAATAAAAACAGACCTTAGACATGGTTATTAGACAGTATTTTCACAAAAGTCAGAGCAATTTTCTATACAAATTGAAGCTTAAGGTGTCAAAAGAGAATAATTATGAAATATGTAACTGTTACAGGAACCTTATACAGGCAAAAGTCTACACTTGCCCTACTGAACGGCCTGCTTTTCATTGAGTGTAAACCTCAGCGTATAGTTGTGTTAAAACTAGAGGAAGAGGGAGGCTGCAAATACTCACTACAAACACAAAAAAACAGCTTTTCCCTCCCAAAACTGGAATTCACAATTGAGAGAAGCAACAAAGGTTGTTTGTGTTCCAGCAGGCAGCAACGTGGGGGTGAAGGGTTGTGGGTAACGCTGGTTGCTGAGGTTCCCAGCCAGCTTGGCACGCCTTTCCAACCTCTTCTAGGGCCTTTTGTGTTTTCCTTTTGCAGGCGGGTAGGAACTAGGTAGCTAGTTTTTACAACTAGTATTGGTAAATTCATAGAATATCCTCTGTTCAACAAAGAACTTCAATCCTCAATCTACAAACAGGAAATGTTGCCCTTAAATAGAACAATGATTTACTCCCATTAGAGGAACAACAGTCCATTTTGGGGTTTTATATTCATACTTATATTCCCAATGAAATGAAGTTATATTCACTTTACTAGAAATAGTTTATAAAACATTTTAAAGAAATTATGATGGTATTTATTACTGAAATAATTCAATGAAACAGAATTACTTTATCCTTCACTATAATTGCATCTTATAAATTAAAATAAACAGCTCCAATGAAATACACATCGCTTATTTTTGAGTCCCAGTAGCTCCAGCCCCCACCACCGGTCATATTCTGGCATTGGCCGCTTCACACTTGGGGTGTGAGGAGGTGGACCCCAATTAGTGAGACACGCGTCTACAGAAAGAAAGACAAGCCCTTAAAGACTAGCCACTGTTCACTCCTCTGTGACCTTCTGACCCCAGGGTCACAGGTCTGAGTACACTCCACCAATCCCAACACCTAGAAGTTAGTTATCAGCTCTATGGCCAAAAGGACGGACACCAAACCTTTTCACTGGGACTGAGTTGAATGAGATTGTTAAAGGGTTCACAAATTGAGTCCTGGTGTTCTTCTATTTCTTAAGCAAGTCTGAAAAAATGGACCTCTCTTTTTTTATTTATTTAAGGTGGTCTGAGCCGAATCACACAACAACAACAAACCCTGGCGCATTTTAATGGGATTTAGACCAAGAATAATTTCTTGGTCTATCTTATTCTGGTCTATCAGACAGACCAGAATAATTTTGAAGTGGAGGCATGCCTTTTTGAAAATGTCTCTACCAGTTTTTCCACACGTAGAGACTAAAATCTCTGCAATAAATGTAGATTAATCGAAATCCCATGCAACAGCGTCATTGCTCTTTCTGTAAAATACCATTTCATCAAACATAGTCCAACGCTGCCATCTGGTGGCAAAATGCGTCCAGGCAGCTCTTAAAAGAGCATTTTTAATATCTAAATAAACTCGGAAGTTGTCAAATTATCGGAGCACATATAGTTAAATAGCACAAAATATAAGTATATAATTTTTCCGTAAATAAAACAATTTCTTTACTCATTTTAAAGGGTCATTTTATGCAAAAGAAGCATTAGGCCTGCTCCTGTTTACCCAGATTTGTGCATTTTCATGTTTTTACAAATCTTTAAGGTCACTTCTGATTTACACACACAACCAAAACTTACCTTTATCAATTTATGTCTCCTTTTTCTATTCAACTTATTTTAAATACTCATTGATGCGGAATGAAGTCGGTTGCTGGGAACAAATATGGCCGTCGTGTTGCTAATTTGCTCAAAATTCAAGCTAGCTTAAAGAGAGCAAAATTATGGCCCGTTTTAATACAGTTAAAAGCAACACAACAGTATTAACTATTAATTTTTCTTGTTATAGAACAAAAATAAAAAATGTATCTCAATTTTTTCGTCACCTTTTCCCACTTGGAAAGTCAGAATTTCTGTAGCGCTTTCCTCGAGATCCAATATGGCCGCTCCTCACCTCAATCTTCTATTTGTCACGGAAGTTGTAACCCAGAACTAGGAATGACGTCACACCAGAGCTCGAAGAGGTTAGGATTCCAACGTGGCGATGCCTAAGTATTCATTATCTGTAGTACCACATACAAAGATCGTTTTCCAGTTGATTTGTGTCGGAAATCTGAATTTATGAATTTTATAGGAGAAAAAAAATTCAGAAGCGCTTCAAACAGTTCCGTACAACAACAAAAATAATTTTCTGTCATTTTCTCTGATATCTCTTGCAAGATTTGTTGCTTTTACATCAGTCGACATGAAATAAAGCCAACACACAGTGAGAGTAAAATAGACTGATTTATTCTTGGCTCTGTTCTGCAAAACTTTATTACAACATAAAGCCACCGAACAAAACTGTGTTTATTTGATCTTAAAGTTTCCTGTTGGAAAAAGAAATCAAAAACGTGGAAGGTGATTTCAGCTGTGAAAACCAACATATACAACATTTCTTGGTGACTCATTTAGAGGTGTCAGGATCTTTGATAAAGTAGGAACATGACACAATAAAAATCTAACTCTATAAAAGTGTCTTAAAAGCTTAGCACCATTGTGTGGAAAGTCCCTAAACCTAGCAAAAATCACAACAAGAACAATTATTAGGAAATATTTATAGATCATGGCCTAATTTGGGGTAATTAAATACCACATTTGAAGCAAATTTGAATAATTTTCCATAATTTTTTGTTTTTGTGGTTCATTATTCAAGATAATTTACATTTTGTCACGGTACCATAACCAAACTGTATTTTTAAGGTGTTAAAACTTGATGTCCCAGTACTGTGGTGCCTCTTTAGTGGCTTCAAATTCAGTTTCAGCTGCTGAAAAGTTGTTGTCGGTTTGCAACAACATGCCGAGGTGCTGCATAATTTCTCCACCTTCTGGATTAAATATGAACAAACAAATAATTAGACATGATTAAAATGAATAATTGGGTATGGTTACGGAATAAGCTCCAGTCTCACCAGGGATGCAGAGGATTTGAGGTCTCTCCCATCGGCCTCCGGACAGACACCTGACCACAGGGTTCAGTCTCTGCTGGAAGCCCTCTGAGCAGCGGTACCGCACAACTGCATTGGTCTCATATCTCACTCGCGTTTTTCCGAATATGGAGGCATTCCGGACATTTGGTGGCGGGCCACAGGAGGCTGTCAGAAGACGGAACAGATGGTGATGTAATGGCTCCTATCAACCAGCAGAGGGAGCTGCAATCTCAGGTTCAAATGATGTCTGATTGGCTGAACTTACAGGTGCCTTTCTTGCAGGTATATGCCAGGTGGTAGTTGCAGGGTACGTCACTCCAGCGGCCGTTATCGTGCCACACCATCACCACGCAGTCTTCTCCAGACAGGAAGTAGCTGTCAGGCTGCCCTCGGTACCAGTTCTCATACAGCTGCAGTGATTTGGAGAATAAGTTTGATTTTGAAAAAAGGGGTATTTCGCTCATACATTTTAAATCTGGATTAATACCAGTTTTAAAAAATTATTTAGTGGAGTTACAAAACTTTTAAAAATGTACCAAAAAACACAATTGATGCCCTGAAAAGGTTGTAATGTACTTGTGATTTTCTCACGTTTCTTCATAGTTATTTTGTGTTTCTATCCATCTATCTATAACTGAAAGGAAAATTAGTCTTCAGAGATATTTTGTAAAACGGAGTAAAAAGGCCAACAAAACAAAAAATGAAAAAACTTTATAAAATTATGGGAATTCATAACATGATGAGAAGAAAGTCAAAATAATGCAAGAATAAAGTCATTGTATTACAAGAATGAAGTAGGATTACGAGAATAAAGTTGAAGTTATATGAGAATAAAGTCATAATATTATGAGAATACCGTCATAAAATTATGACTTTATTCTATTAATATTCCAACTTTATTCTCGTAATATTGTTTTTTATTTTTTTTTATTTTCTTAGTGTGGCTGTAATACTTGGTTGTAATTTTGTGTGACGTTTGTTGCTTGTTTTTTTGTAAAAGCCGTGTGTCTAACTTTTCTCACCAGTGGGTTTCCGTCAGACCAACGAAAATCGTCCTCAACCGTCTTATCGTTCAGACCAGTCCACTGGTATTCCTTGTAGTTACCTAGTAGAGACATATCCCAGTTCAATCATAAAATAAAACACACCCATATATATATATCAGAAACCTTTAGAAAGTCTAAATTAAACTCTGACAGGAAAGAAAAGGTAAACTGGACATGGTGGCCCTACTGTTGATGTAGTCCTGCTCCTCTGGGGTCATGATGGACACCAGATGAGCTCCTTGCGTGCGGCAGTGCCTCTCTGCCACCTCCCAGCTCTGGCGCTGGCTGAAGTGTCGATAGCAGAAGCCGTGAAATTTATCCCAGCCTGGTTCACATCGTTCCAAGTCTGAAGCACAGCAGGGAGCCAGGAAAGCACAACAAAGCAAGCTTAGACTCAGCAAGTTCTGCACTAAATAAATGCTTAGTTTTGTTCATTTTGTGGTAATTAATGGCTCAAGAGAAACTGTGGCCTGTTTACTTTTATTCCACTCACTGCTTTGCATAAAATTACAATAAAATTATGATAAAGATGTGGAAAAGTCATTACTGTACATTACCTTACTTTTATTTTCTGTTTTTATATTGCACTTTCCTTTTTGATTGAGTCTTTAATTTTTCTTTGCATTTTTCCTGTAAAAGATTAGTTTTTATTCCAGATGAATAACACTGAATAATTTTCACTTTGCAGGTGGAAAAAGTCCTAGATTGACTGATCACAATCTCATTTTTGTTTTTTAAACAAGTGAGAAAAACATTTGATACCTTTGTGTAATCGGGTTGCATTTCTATTCTGTTATAATTACACAAAATGTCTTTTGTTATTCAGATTGTTCCTTTACCTGACTGTGAAACAGCTTAGAAAACTCTGTCATTGTTATAACCGTGTGACTTTAACATTGTTGTTCTTGTCACAATAAACCAAGAAACCACCAATTTAAAAAAAAACGTGTCACAGCCAAAACGTTTAATAAAATCAACGCAACGCAGAAAGAATCCGATTAAATGTGTATGTTCTTCAAAACTCTGGAAAGCTAAGGCAGGCAGGAATCTCACCGCTCTGACAGAACCGTCCTCCATACGTCGGCAAACAGAGACATTTAATGTGTCCGTCCCGCTCAGTGCAGGTCCCTCCATTGAGACAGGGGTCATCCAAACAGGCATCTGAAACACAAGAGAGGGGCTACTGCAGATCAATGTTGAAATAAAAACCACAGATCTGACCCCACGTGGGAAAACTATCAGTAATATTAGTTAAGCACACACTAGTCTAAAGGTAGGAACCCATTGTTTTCAATAGTAGTATAATTTTAAATGTAGGACACAGAATTAAAGACAAAATGTAAGCTAAGAGAGGACATCTTTCCGTCTTCTGAGATCCTTCCTTTGTCGTCTTCGTTCCTTTTTGTTCTTCTCCTAAATATTAACCCTTTAAAATATCTAATTTTGTTTGCACAAGGAGCAATAAGCAAATTCTGATTCTTATGAAGACTCTCTTTTCAAAAGGCTTGCAGATAAATACAAAAGTTGTTTATTTTTGGCAATCATGTTCAGTATTTTTATTAAAAGTATCCACAGTTTTCTTGCTGTGGTCATGAAAAATATAATCCTAAAGGAATAATCTGAGCTAAATGGGTCAGTCATAACTGATAACTCAACATTACCTCATACAAAGTGTTCACTCCAGCAAAATGTTACTGATAGCTTCAGTGCACAAAAACAGAAAAAATATTTGCTTTGTCACTTTGAGATGATAGCTTGCTTGTTTAAAGCTTTGAAAAGAAGAAAGAGAGCTCAAAGTCTGGATTTATTTTAAAATATATGAAAAGAAAGCAAAATATGACATATCTGTATAACCAGAAATCAAATATTTAACAACGTAAGCTTTGTCTTGTCATTATGTTCACTTTCACATAAAGCTCCTTCCAGAAACAACTCTGCAGTGTATGTAAAAGGTAATAACTACTTTTCACAACACAAATGGGAATCATATGCTCTCCAGGCGTAACTGTTGTCGAAGCTGAGCAAAGGAATATAAATAAAGCGTGGGAAACCATAGAGACTCCTTTAAAGTCTAAAGGACCCCGTCCTCTCATTAAGATCGTTTCACTCATGTTTATGTTCACTAAAACATCAAAGTTTTACTAACTTGGCAAAGTTTATCTCAGTAGAGATGTTTTCACTTTTCTTCACCGAAAGGGGAGATGATTGTTTATGCATCACTAAAATCTGAAAATCAAGACTGCAATTGGTATATTACTGAACCAAGCACCAGTAATTGTGTGATTATTATTTTTATTTTAGCAAAAGAAAATGGACACCTTCAGCCTTTAGAGGACACTTTGTTTTCAGTGCAGTTACCTGAATAAAAGGGACAGTTTTAGTATAAACACAGACAAATAAAACAGAGTAAAACCCGGGATAATAACAAAAAAAAAGTGCTAATCAAGAAAATCCTGTTGCAGCAATTACATAAAGTATATGGAGAACTAGAACTAGAAATGTATTTTAGAAATGGCTCCATATGCCCACAAAATAATAAAAACAACTAGTTTAGATTATTATGGACTTATAAAATGTGGCCAAAATTGATATTTCTATTTTAATTTCTATTTGTAAGAATTTAGCACAACTATTTTTTAGCATTTGATCTGTAATTGTGACATTCATTTTAAAATTCTTTCACATCGAAAAGTAAATGAGAAAAAAAAGAAAGTGAGAGACTCAGAAACGAAAGTGCATGTGGTAGTGAATTTCGTAAAAAACATAAGCCACATTTTACAGATGATATAACTGTCTTTGTGTTATATTTTATCAGTTGTTACTATCAGTTTGTTGACAAATGTTGACATTTATAGTCACTTTTTCTTAATTTGTGCAGGGTATTTCAATATATAAAAAAAATCCAAATTAAATATTGTTCTCAGATTTTTGGTGACAAATGTTTAATATTACGGTAAATGTGAAAATGTATTCATAAGAAATTAAAATATAATAGTTTTGACTGTTTATTGTTTTTTATTATTGTCACAAGTATAAAATGTTTATACTTCTTTGTGGGATGAAATATTCACAAAAAGTTTATTTTTTGCATTATTCTGTCAATAATTGCCATTTCATTTAATAGCCATTTCTGACTAAAATAATAATAATTTAACTTTAACTTGTTACATTGAGTTCAAAATAAAAGGATCTTATTTTACTAACACAATAACTTCAATTAAAATGGATTTCTGTCAAGCAGATTTTATACAAGCTTTTTTTTTTTTTTAAGTATTTTTTTGTCTTTTCTTTTTTCAAAGAAATTAACATCTAATGCCTCAGGATGTAGAAACTACCAACCATAAAATTACTGTTTTTGCTAGTGTAGACAGAAATAAAATGGATAATATTAGAATTACTTCTTAAAAACACAGCACACATCCTAAGCAATCATGAATAAACAACAGGCAATATAATTGTGAAATATGAAAAGGGAACAGCTTAAATATAATTAAAAACAAGGTGCTAAACACCAACAAGCAGTGGCAGTTCTTGTATGAATGGCGACTGTGCTTATCCCTCCTCCTGCCTCTCTCAAGCCAATCAAAATGCAAGAAAGTTTCTCATTTTTCTGAGTTTTTCGATTTGATATGCTCAAAACCATCAGAAAATCGGGAGCTTGTCCAATTCCCCTTCCTATTGCTGCCCTGGGCAACTGCCCACATGGCCAACTTCAAAAACCCCCACTGCTCACAACAAATTGTGACTAAACATGGGTTGTGCTTCTAAACCTTAACACAATGTGTGCTTATGTTATCTGAAGAGGCAATATGAGAGAACATTCCTGTCAAACAACATTGTTCCAGTTGCATTGCTCAGTGCTATCACATTCAAATTAATTCATGTTACATTCATAAATTAGGCTACATGCACACTGCAGCCTGAAGTGACCCAAATCCGTCTTTTTCAATTTTTTTTTTACCTTAACACGTCTTGTATTTGATCTCCTCATGACAGTCCAGTCTGAACGACAGAGATTCGTATCCGATCTTTTCAAACGTGGCCTGAATCTGAACGTCATCCACACTCGACAAACGTCACTATTCTACGTCCTGATACGCGCAAGCTGGAAGAGAAACAACAACCATGGCGGACGATAATGAGGATTATGTTGTTAATGTGCTGGCTCCGGTCGGACGACAAAATCGTAAGCTATGCTCCACCGTTAGCATCCACGTTTACTTCCGAAAACACTGAGCTCTTCCTCTTCTTTTTTTTTATGGCGGTTGGCAAAACACTGAGCACGCTCTCTATGTGTGACGTTATTGCGCCCTCTACTGCGCATGCGGGACACTTTCAAGTAGTTTGCAGTTCACATTGGAGATCACAGACAAGTCGCATATACGACCGCACACCAAAAAAATCTGATTTTATAAAAAGAAAATTGAATATCAAAAGCCCGCAGTGTGAATGTAGCCTTAGTTTCAACATTTATGCAAAACACATTCTGAACTGTTTTCAGGGGCTGCTGCCACCATTCTTGTAAGGGAAACGCTAAAACATTCATTCAAACTTATCTGTACTTCACAGAAGTCAGTCTTTGGATGAGTAGGAAAATGTCATGCAAAAAAAGAAAAAAATGTTGACAAAATGTCAACTGTCCCAGTGTGAGTAGCAGGAGAGCAGTTAGGAGTGTGGGAGTGTTTTAACAGGGTGAAGCGCTTAGGAGTCAGAAAGGTGTGAGCATCTGTTGAGATAGCGAGTGAAACAAACAGGGAGAGGGTTTTGTTTTTGGGGGGGATTTTTGTTTTATAGAACATGGAGGAAGTTTGTCAGAAAATAAACCTGGGATTTTAGTGCATCAGTGTGCTGAGCAAGAAGAGGACGGTTAGGTTGGTGAGAGTGGTTTTAGCATTACCTGAAAATGCCCCTGTACCACCTACAGCTGCCCTCTCTTTGGGCAAGTTATGCAGGGTGGGTGGCTGGGTGAGGCTAATGTCAAGATCAACCACACCGTGATCCAGTGGTGGCATGAAATGGTTCACCTTCTGGGTTTCTGTCGTCTTATGGAAAGTGTGTGGTCTTGTGGTTCTTGGGCTCCAGGTGTGCTGGGGCACATATGTTGGGGTAGAAATGGTAGGGGCAGAAGACGTGGACTTGGTATTCATTGAAGGCTCTGACACTGACATGAAGGGGGGTTTCTGACTGATCTTTACACTATTCAGATGCTCCTGAGGTCCAGTTGTGGTAGTCAACAGACTCCACTCAGATGTTTGAGTATTCACAGGAAAGATTGTAAAGTCCTCAATTGTTGGTGCAACATCAGTTTCCTTTTCAAAATCAAGGATTGGAATAACTTTAAGTTCATCAGTCACTAAGGTTGGGGTTACTTTGGATTCTTCTTCAGGGGCACCAGAAAGATTAGTAATTTCCTCTGAATTTTCAAACTTTCGGACATTGACTTCTTCCTCCTGGAGAGGGATTTGGGTAGATTTACTTTCCTCATAAATCAAAGTGGGGTCAACTTGAGCTTCTTCTTTAACACTTGGAGTAAAACTAGCTTCTTCTTCAAGAACCAGAGTTGAGTCAACTTTAGCTTTTTCTTCAAAAGTAATGTTTGGGGTTAGTCTGGATTCTTCATCAATGACAACTCCAAGGACTGAAGTTGGGTCAACATTAGCCTCTTCCTCTAGACCAAGAGTTGGGGGACTTGAAGTTTCCCCTGTAATTTCTGGGTCAACTTTAGATTCTTCTTCAACAGCAGGGGTTGATGCAGATTTAGATTCTTCTTCTAGAGCAGCTGTTGGGGCTACTTTATTTTCTTCAACAACCAATGTTGGGATAACTTTAGCTTCTTCTACTGGGACAACAGTTGGGTCAATATGAGCTTCTTGTTCAGGTATCAAAGTCGGGTGAACTTTAACTTCTTCTGCAACATTTGGGTCAATATTGGCTTCTTCTTCAACAACCAGAGCTGGCACAACTTTATTTTCTTTAACAACCAATGTCGGGCTAACTTTAGATTCTTCTATTGGGTCAAAAGTTGACTCAACAATAGCTTCTTCTTTAGGAACCAAAGTTGGATGAACTTTAGCTTCTTCTGCAACCGTTGGTTCAACATTAGTGTCTTCTTCAATAACCAGAACTGGAGCAACTTTCACTTCTTCAAGGACCAAAGTTGGGGTAACTTTAGTCTCTTCATCCAGGACAACAGTTGGATCAACATGAGCTTCTTCTTCAGAAACCAGAGTTGTTGTAACTTTAGCTTCTTCTGCAACATTTGGATCAGCTTTAGTTTCTCCTTCAAAAACTGGGGTTGATGCAATTTTAGTGTCTTCTTCAAGAGCAGCTGTTGGGGTTATGCTAACATTTTCTCCTAGAGCAGTTGTTGGGGTTCCTTTAGCTTCTTCTTCAGCAACTAGAGCTGGGACAACTTTACTGTCTTCAAGACCCAATGTGGGGCTAACTTTAGTTTCTTCTACTAGGACAACAGTTGGTGTAACTTTTGTTTCTACTTCAAGAACAAATGTTGGGGCAATTTTTTCAGAGCTTTGGCTAGCATTAGCTTCTTCCATAGGCACAGCAGTTGAGGAAAATGTATCTTCTTCTTCAGTTGAAGTCGACTTGTTCTCTTTACCATGGGTTGGGGAAACGATAAAAGGTTTCTCAAAAGGCGATGCAACTTTAATGCCTTCCTGAAAGATGGAAGTAACTGTTCCAAGTTCAGATCCGCTTGCCTCTTCATAAGAGCTGCCTAATGTCTGATACTGTTCTGTTGCAAATTCAGACGGTAAATGAGAGACATTGAAGTCCTCTGGAGATTCAGTCATAGGCAAACTTACTGCAGAAACTACCTGTTTAGGAGCCTGAGTTGCATCAACCTCTTCTGTGTCTATGCTTGTACTTCCTTCCTGTCTAGAAATAGTGAGTTCCCACAAGTCTGGTGTCGTGGTGTGGGTTTCAAAATCCAATTTGTCCACATGGCGTGACACAGAAGAGAGGGTTGGATCGGGAGCTTCCCTCTGAGGTGTGGTGCTAGCCACCGCAGAACCCAGCGGTTTAGCGGTAAATCCAGCAGCGGAGGATTGAGACGAGGGCATGAAGGTGGCTGCTTCCGTTTCAAATTCTCTCTCTGAAAGAAAGCATAAAATATTTTGGGTTATAGGTTTGACAAATTGCTTATCTGATAAGAATTTACTGAGATAACATATTGGCACAAAAATCCAAAGTAAAATACAATTTGTGTGCATATAGTTTTACATTAAGCATCTTGATCTTTGTTGGATATTGTTCAGAAAAATATTTAAAGTGGCTAAACATAAAATATAAACCAATAATTACATTGTTTCCTGTACATAAATAAACAAGAAGTGAATAAATAAAAAACAAATCAATTGAAAAAAATTCAATTATGAATATAAATTTTTGTTTTATTTGCTGGAGGAAACTTGTTTGAAAAAATATGTCTGACATAAAGAAGAAAACAACAAGTACTTGTCTATTAAAAAAACAACAAATTTCAAAAAGTATTTTTGGTCTAGTTTCTATTGCATATAAGTTAGTACACCTGAAATGAGACAAAACTAACGTACAAATAACTTTTCAGTGAGATATAGGAGCTTGTTTTAAGTAAATAATTGCTTAATATTGGTGAAAAAGTACTGGTGTCACTGGCATTTTATTCAACTTGTAAAATGGGAAAACTGTCTTGTTATAAGTGAAATAATTTGTCAGGGAAATTGGTATTTTTTCATCAATATTAAAGCATTATTGACTTATCTTGCTGAGAAGTTACTTGAAAGTTAGTTTTGTCTTATTTCATATGTCCAAAGACATTTTCCTTAGAAAATAAACCAAAAATCATTGGTAAGATTTTGTGTTTTTGCAGTGAAATTCATAGTGTTTAACTTTAATTTAGATAGAAAATACCAACCTCTTGAAAAATCACTTAACCCAAGTCTCTAAATGTGGTTTATGAAATGTATTTAATATTAAAATTTAGAGCTAATATGCCCTGATTCCAAACATGTAAATACAATGACACATTTTCAGGTGATCGGCCTATAATGCCCTTATTTTATTAAGGTAGTTTCCCTACCTTGGGAAATATCTCCGGATCCATCATTGGGAGTCCATTTTGAGTAGGCCTCAATGGTTAGTTTAGTAGTTGGAGTTTCTTGTGTGGCTGGAGTTCCTTTATCTTGGGATGCCTGAGTCGTGTCCGTCTGTACAGTATCCGCTGTAGTTGTATCTTCCAACTTTACCTGAAGCAACGGACCAGCCTCCAAAGTTGTTCCCTCCCAAAACGCTTTCTCTTCATCTACGTCTGTACGGTTGTTCTTGGTTTCGCTGTAATTGGTGTGAGATTTGTCCAAACTGGTCTCGTGAATTTCTTGGTACTGGATTGTCTGTTCAGTTGACTGTAGAGACTCAGTAGAGTTTGTGTCTGATGCTGTCTGGTTCTCCGTCTGCGGTTCATATGTGCTTCTCTCCAACTCCGATATGTGAAAGGTGAAGCTCAGGTTCTGGTGTAAGTCTGTCCCGTTGTAATCACCAGGAGGAATCGTTGTGCTTTGTGTTGAATCAAAGGTCTTCGTTGTGCTGATTGTGCTGACAGCTGCCTCTGGAAGATGCTGGGAGACGTAATGTATTTCTGTGCTTTCATTTAGTGGTTTAAGGAAGTCCAAAGCGTAAGCTGTAGTGGGGAAAGATTCTGCTCTATCTGAGGTGAGCGTTTGGTTTCTATCGAGTGGATCTTCTGTAGTAAAAGACTCGGGCAACAGGGGTAAAGATTCCAGTTCGCTTTGTGCTTCCCGTTCCACTTGCTTCTCCAGTTGATTAAGATGAATTTCTTGTTCTCGTTCCATTAGAATAACAACATTTTGTTGTAAGTTTTCAGCTACTGTGGTCAGATGATCCACTGGAGAGTCAGTAGAAGTTTCTCCATGTCCTGTTGAGGACAGATAAGAAATTAAACGTTTGCTTTCAGAGTAAAAACAGCAAACAAGAATATTAAAGTGTAACAAACCCCCAAATCAAGTTTTATTTGCTGGTGAACTTTCTAAATGAGTTATTTAGGTTTATATCTTTGAGTTTCTGTGCAAATTTATGTAGTTGAATTCTTTTTTTTTCTAGAACATTTCTGAGTTTAATCTCAAAATTTCAGTGTCTTGGCAAATACTTACTCTATTTTTTGATTCTATCTACAATGGTCCTAATAAATCATCACTTTTCATGTATCATAACTTGGCAATCACCAAAACAGTAATGGTGTCAGAAGTCACTTCATGATGTCCTGTTGGAGGAAATTACTGCATATATCTTTCATTTAAGGTTGCATTGCCAGTACGTACTAGATGACTAATTTTTTAACATTGTTTTTATGCTATATGCATTATTTGACTGTAAAATGAGTCGTTTTGTTATAAAAATAACCCACGATTTGCAAAGTTGTCCAAGATGGCGTCAGTAGTGTAGGTTCGTATAGATGTATTTAGGATTTTATTCAGCAGAAATTCAGTATAATTTTTATGACATTGTCATTTTTTTCAGTTTTGTATGTCAATAAACCTGCTAACCGTCTCCACAGTCGTGATATTAACAGGTCAAGGGAGGTTAGTCACACTTTAAAGAACCACTTTATAGTCAGGAGTATTTAAAGACGCCCACCTTTGAAACAATAGACATCATGCAGGGCAGACGGCTCTGGGAAACCGGTCTGGTTGCTGAAGCGGTAGAGTGTTTTGACGCCTGCTTGTGGGCCACCACATCGCTCTCTTGGGATCACGATGGGGTAGCGCACGCTGCCGTCGGACAGCCAGCCTGGACTGCAGCGGTCCAGCCCTTCGCTCCACGCTGAGTACAGCTGTGCGGTTGTAGCCAGCTGTGCTCCCGCAGCTCCGCAATACGACTGGGCTTCGTCAAATGACAACTTCTGTGGGACGGGGTCATAGAAGACCTTTCCTGAAAACACAAAATATTGGCTTTGATTACTTGTACGGAACAGGTCGAGGTTATAGATTTTATTTTTTGTCATATTTAAGGTTCCTCAGGCTTTTCATTTTCAAAACATGGCCTGTACTTGCATAGTGTGCTTAAAACAATAAGACTGGTGAAGGAGAGAAGAAGAAGGTTCTGATCTATAGAAACTATCAAGAACAAAGCAACAGTATCTGCAAGTCAAATACTTAAAATCAGGAATAAAATCCAGCAAAAATTTGTCAAAGAAATCAAGAGATTCATCACCTCTCAGTTGATCATAGTTTTGGTTTTTATGCCTTTTGTTGTTTTTTTGCAAATGTTCGGCCCATTGCACATGGTAATTTTCAGATTATGTTTTTACATTAGTTAAATGTAGCTTTAAAATGTGAATTATTCAGACTTAAACAGTCTCTTAAACCACTATTGTGTTCAAGGTTTCCCCCAGAAAACTTGCTAAGCCCGGTGGTTGGGTGGCAGGGCAGTCGTGTTTTTCAGTTAAAAAATGTTTAAAGTTGACAGGAAATTTGAAAATATCACTTGATAATCAGGCGTTATTGAAAGGCTGGAAGATTAATACCTGAAAACCAACAATGCAAACATATAAAAAAGACTTAAATAAGCAATGCTTAGCCTGGTGGCTCTTTTCTGTTGTTTCTCTCATATTTCTTGATAATTTATGCTCTCTTGTGGTTTTCCCCGCGTCATTCTAAAGAAAATATCCTTTATTTTGAGACTTTTATTCATCTGTCTGCTTTTTGGTCTGACTCCATCTCATGGTGTTATGAACCAGAAGATCCAGGAACAGCAGTGAAATTGTCCACAGTCTCTAAACTTCTAAATTTAGATGTAAATTTTGAAAAGACCTTCTGAAAGTGTGAGAAAATTCATATTAATAGTACGTCAAAAGATTGCAACTTACAATATAAATAACTCACAAGATGTTGACATGAATGTATGACAGCAAAAAATAGCCTAATATTGCCAGACAGTGAGGAAAAAGTTTTGTGTACTTTTTAGAAAGTTTATCTAAACACCTGATTTGAACTGTTTCTGTGTAAACAACATCTAGTTTCACAATATTATAATTCGTACCGTGAATTTGTTCTATGTAGCAATAGACGTCAAAGAGATCATCTGGATCCATCGTCCCATAATTCCTCACTCCTGGTTGCCCGTCCATGTCTCCATAGCAACCTTCACGGGGCACTTGGATTGGATACCTGCGTCAGTGAAGAAGAATGCTTTCTAAAATGACCTCTGATCAACCGAGAAATTAATGCAGATTTGACAAAATAGAAAACAAATCCTAGATTCATAAACATATCGGGAAATTAAATAAGTAATTTGTGGATTTTGTGTCATTTCAGCATGAAATATCATAAAAGTTCAAAGACATTATGCTTCCTTGAACAGGTTAGGATATGTCTATGGGCTGTACAAAACATGTTCATTACATTTTTTTACACAAAATCATTCTCCACTGAGATTTTAGTTTGTATTTTCTTACAGAATAAGCTGCCTTAGGGTGTTTTATCACTTTAAATCCAGATAATCTGCTGCTGGCCACGTCCCCCAACTCAACGTTTACACTCGTATGTGAAAATGGCTGCAAATAGATGCAATTATGCAACAGTGCATCTTTGAAAAGCAGAAGTAGAGCCTCCTGCACAAAAAAAATGAATGCAGCAAGTGATTTCTGGATGGTAAGTCAACAACAAAACACTTTTCCAGCAGCCATTATACAGAGCATACAGCTGTAAAACCAGCTGACCAAATGTGCTGGGGTTGCTAGGTAGCAGTGTAGTGCCCATTAACAATCGGGAGGGTTCTGAAGCATTTTCTAGACACCAAAAAACATTAACTGATTACCAAAAGATGCCTGGGTTGTTTTTAGAAGCAGTAGAAACCCACATAGAAGGACAAAGATGTGCATTTTGCACAATAGGTCCCCTTTAAAGAGTGAAAAACTACCTGACAGATTGGTCCGCCAGCCAACCTGCGTCGCATTGCTCATATCCATCAAAATAAGCTGCAAGCAGCTGGTCGGGTGTGGCGACCTGAGCACCGATGCCCTCACAAGCCCTCTGGGCCTGCTGGAAGGAGAAGGAGTACCGACCCAAAGCATCTCGATAGTGGAACACCACACCTAAAAACATCACAACATATTTACACATTCAGAAATATACTGGACAGTAAGGTTGTGCAATTATTAAAATGACATAATCAAATATTTTACAGCTGACACATACAGAGCTGGGTAGAATACACAAAAATTGTACTCAAGTAACAGCAGCACTACTTCAGCATATTTTTATTTAAGTAAAAGTAAAACGTAGCTATCCAAGAAATTACTCAAGTAAGAGTAAAAATGTATTTGGTAAAAAGTCTACTCATGTACTGAGTAAATGATCATATTATTAATCATTTTATATCTTAAAATGACATAATCAGACAGACCACACGGTAAAGTTAAGTGAGAATTTTGGCATTTTAAGCACGAAAATGACAATAATTCATACAAGTAACAAAAAATAAAATCAGGCAAAATATTTTTTTTCCAAATCAGTTTCTTTCAACAAAAAACTTATAAAACTCTAGCAAAAACTGCATTGTGTGTCTGAATTTTTGGTTAAAACATGTTTGTTTTTCATTCAGTGTGCAGAGAATGCAGAAATTTTACTCAAGTAAGAGTAGCGATACTTCATAATAAAATTACTCAAGTAAAAATAAAAAGTATACCGTAGTGAAAGTACTACTAAAAGTAGATTTTTTTTCTCAAGTAAATGTAATTGAGTAAATGTAACTATTTACTACCCAACTCTGGATACAGAATGATCAAATATTTTTCAAAATTTCCACAAGATTTCCCCCAGACAGCTTGCTGAGTCTGGTGTTTGGGCGCTAGAGCAGTCATTCATCTAGTGGCCCGTCATGTTTGAGTTAAAAAAATGTTTGAATTTGAAAATATCACTCGATAATCATGTGTTATTGAAAGATTGGAAGATTAACACCTGAACACCAACTACAAAATCTTAAAAATGCAAACATTTTAAAAAGACTTAAATAAGCAATGCTTAGCCTGGTGGTGGCACGGGTAAAGCCTGGTGACCCGCCAGGCTTATAATACACTGTCGGAAATTGTTGCACAGAAAAAAATCTCGAATAAGTCTTAACATGCCAATGCTACCTTTGACTTTGACTTGTACGACTTTGCTGGCATCTTCCAGTCCCTGCTGCACCTCGCAGCGATAGTGACCAGAGTCGCTGTGGCGCAGATCGCCTAACCACAGAGACACGTCTTCAGGGGAGGACGTGTAGTTCAGCAGCGCCACACGGTCGTGGTACACTTCGTTGATCTTCACCCTTGAACTCCGCGCTACCAAGATCTGTGTCTCAATCCCGCCGGACACAACTGTCCACTTCACCCGGGGGACGACAGACGAGGAAGAGGAGGAGGACAGAGACACGAAGCAAGGGATGGAGATGGAGCTGCCCAGAGGGACAAGAATTGGACCTGAGTCAGGGATGTCCAGCTTCAGCTGCTGCATGTCATCTGATGGAGACAAGAGGAAAAAGGACAAAACAACTCTGAAAACTTCCCAAAAATAAATTTATTGACTTTTATGCTAAAAATAATATGGAGTAATATAGGGGAAAATAATACAAGAAAAGGGACAAATTAGCTTAGCTATAAGCACCAAGGGACTGTTGTCTTACTCAGTTTGTCTACGCTAATGTGTGTCTATCCCTATCAAATAAATATAATAAAGTCAACAAAAGCCATAACAATATGAGAATAAAGTCATAATATTTTGAGGATCAAGTTAATAAAGTTGTAATAGTAATACAAAAATAAAGTTGTAATGTAATGAAAAGAAAGACTTAATATTTCTAGAATAAAGTCATAATAGCAATACCAGAATAAAATTATAATGTTATGAACATAAAGTCATAAAATTTTGACGATAGTCATAATATTATAAGAATAAAGTTGTATGAGGGTAAAGTCATAATAGTTAGACAATAAACTCATAGTAATATGAGAATAAAGTCATAATAGTAATACAAGAATAAAATTGTAATGTTATGTGAATAAAGTCATAATATTACCAGAATAAAGACTTAGTAAACACATTAGCATCAAATTACCAGTAAGAGGATACAGCTTGCTACTAATAATAATCTGATGCTGATGGGTAAACAGATTAACTATTTCTTTATTTATAAGATAAATACTAGAGTATAGCTTAAAGTATTTAGTATTTATCTTTATTTATAAGATAAATACTAAAGTATAGCTTTACAACATTCCCCACATTCTTCATTTTGTTGCAGCTGTAAAACTGCTTTTTCTTGTTGGAGTTCTCATAATATGACTTTATTCTGGTAATGTTATAACTATTCTTGCCACATTCTGACTTTATTTGTATATTATTACAACTTTATTACTGTATTACTTTAACTTTATTCTGGTAATATAATTATTTCTTTTCTTAGCCTGGACATAGTAACTCAATAGCACCACTTCATGGCGAAATTAGACGTATATTTTGACTTATTGAGCATATCTTTTGCTTGCACTGTACATAAAGCAAAAGCAAAAACAATTCATTTGCAAAAATACAAATTATTACACATCACATCTATAAACTTTTATGTAGCTTATTAGGATTTAATGTGATTGCACAAAAATTTGTGTAAAAAGTTGAAATAAAATAAAGTTTTCCTCTAACATTCTGAAAACCGTAACGTGTATTGATATCAATATTCATTGCAGCCAACTGCAATATGAAGCAACTAATGTCAAATAATGTGATGAAAGTTCACAGGGTTTTTAATAATTTTGTAAGGCAGTAAATGTGGACTCACCATGAGCTGACGGCGTTTGGATGGGGAAGGCCAGGGTGAGATGACAAACTGCACAGATGACTGGAAGGATCTGGACATACCTGTAAAGATAAAACAATAAACACTCCAAATTACCACAATAAAAGATCTGAAACAATTAATCACCGATATTGTGATTAATTGTCCATTAATTTAGAATACAGACTCAAAGACATGACGTCCTGAAAGAATAACAACTTTAGAACAATAAATAGAAACATTTGCATTTAAGATGAAAAATATTCTTCTAAATCTCCTGGAGAATAACAAAGAAAATAGATTTTTTGATGCTGGAAAGCCTGCAAATTGTTGGTTCAGCTAATTATGCTACATTGATCTTAAATTGATCTGCTCATGCATTATATGAGCATGTAATGCATGTATGAGCATGCATTACATGTAAAATGTAATGCATGTAAAATACTTTTCATTTTGTGGTTATATCCTGCTGTTCATTTAACTCTTATTATTATTATTGATTGACTTAATTCCTTGAGAAAATAAACTGGAGATCTATTTCATATAATTACTTTTTCAGATTTATTCTGCTTTTGATTTGTTAACATTTAATCTTGTTTATTTTTTTATCTTAAGTTTATGGTTAAAAATAATTTATAGATTATAGTATCTATAGACAGAGTATATAGACTAAAGTAGTGCTTTAGTTATTAAACAAAAACAATGTAAATCTGTAAATCGGTGTGTTTATACCTACTGAAATCTGTGAATGTTTTTTGCTGGTTTTATGCAACATTTTCTACCTGAATATCACATGAATCCGACTAAAACTGTTTAATTTTAACCAGCTGGTTTCAAGGAAAGAATCCATGTGATTTGAACAAACTGTGGGGGCTTTTGTAAATTACAGGAGCCACGAAAGCAACTAAAAGCCCAACCATACAGCAGATTTTTCTGATTTTCAAAAGGAAATATGTGCCGCGGGCCTCTGACCTCAAGCTATTTATCACCTCCGTGAGCTAATGACACAGCGTCTCAGCCGGGAGGCATCTGTCCAGCCCTCCATCACCAGCCCGGGTCTGTTATTAACCCAGCAGCCATGACGGGACGTCTGCAGTGACCTCATACAACCTCTGGAATAACTGGAAATATTCCTTCATTGTGGAAAGACAGTGCTTCTGCACTATTTCGTTATCGCAGAGTAGATTAGGTCTTTCATATTCAACCCAAGTCACATGTACAAAGAAGAAGATTAGGGTCACCTGTTATGTCAAACTTTGTTTTATTTCAGTCAATCAATCAAGCAATCAGTTTTAGCTATAAAGAGCCTTTCATGTTGGAGGCAGCTCGCTGAAAACACATGATGAAGGGTATTTCTGAACTGGGTTTGAACCATCCAGGGTCACAGTGTTCAGGTGCAAATACCAGAGTTGTGAAGTAAACTGAAACTGGTGGGATACTCCCTTTAGCTCCAATCTTTGTAAGAGGGATGGTGGATATTAAAAGCGATGTGCCTTCATCTTTTCCTCACTTCCCTGGACTAACCAGGGGAGTTATTGCTCATATTCTTTGCTTAATTTGTTAATAAAATGATAATCAAAATTAATTTTGATTCATTCTTGATTGACTCGGTGTTTCACCTTAGGTACTTATTTATTTTCTTAACACACCACACAAAAAAAATTAATAAAGACTTCTGACTTTACAGGAAATGGGCACCAGGGTCAGTGGTTCCTCCCATATGAGATTTATGGGGGAGAATAATGAACTTTCTGGAAGAACATGTTGGATCTACGCAAGTTTTTCTGTTACCGAGGAATTGTCATTTTGAGCTATTTGATACAGCAGTGCTATGACATCACAGTGCCCTCATAATTCTGATATTAAAGTCAAAACTCCGAGAAAGAAAACACAGAATTCTGAGGAAAAAATGAATTCTGAAGTTAGAGTCATAATTCTGAGGAAAACACATCAGAATTCTGAGATTAATGTTGGAATTCTGAAAAAGTCTGAATTTTAAGATTAGAGTCATAATTCTGATATTAAACACAAAGTTCTGAGGAAAGAAATTCTGAATTAAGAGATGAAGGTCAAAATTCTGAGATCAGAATTCTGAGATCAGAATCTCAGAATTATGATAGTCAGAAGTATGATATTAAAAGAAGAATTTTGAGAAAATTCAGTCAGAAATCTTTATTATCGCTGACCCTAATCCTCCTCTGTATATATAAACCTGTTCAGAGATCATTTTTGAAGCTTACTGCGGATTTATCCTTAGAAATCTTCCCAAGTGAAGATACAGGTCCTGAAAATCAGGGACAGGGATGTTTAGATGTTGTGGAGACTCTCTCAGCTTTGAAAACTTTAGTTTCTTGGATGAAGTCTGATAATTAATTGAGCGCTCCTAAAAAATCTTGTGAAAGCTGCCCAAACTTCTAATTACTCTTGGTTCACTTCTGCCAGCAGCTCTCCCTGCCCAAGCAACTCAATAAGGCCTGGCAGGCGATCAAACCTTGAAGTTAAGTCCAGTGAGATCATAGTTTCTCTCAGAGGGTTCATTCGCAGTATCAATGAATATTTTAGCTGCCATATATACTTCCTCAAAGTCTTTAGGACTTAGCAAATCTGCTAAATACATTCTGGTTAGTTCATACCTATAATAGTTACATGCTCCCTCCATACAACCATTTATCCATCTAGCCCTCAAAAGTTTAAACTAAAATCATGGAAGTATTCTGGTAATAATGATGAATTAACTATAGGTGTGACAGAAACTGAAACATGGGCAGAACATTTCGTCTGCCACCCGACATAGCAGCAAATAAATGCTAACTACTAGATTTCTTTTCACTTGTTATGAAAAGAAATTTCACATGTTTACTTTTATTTTAACTTCGATCTGAGCCTAAACTGATTCTAAAACAGTCTAAGAGCTTAAAGAACACCCAGACATGTTTGGAAATAAGTTTTTTGGTATACAGAAAATGCTAAGTCACATTTGGTGGGCACAGCACTGTTACCTAGCAACTCCTGGGAAATCCATCCCGTCACCTAGCAACTCAAGCTGCTTATTTGGATTTAAAGCGACAAGACGCCCTAAAACAGCTCATTCTGAAAGGATCTTAAAATAGGCATAACTGAGCAGACTAAAGTCTCACTATCCGATTTCTTTGCCTTAATGCGACCTGTATCTGATCTTTTCATGACCGTCTGAACAAGACAGGTCGGATTATTTTCGAATGCGATCCAGTCCACTTGAATATCCGATACGTATCCGATTCAAATGTGATCTAACGTCCAGTTCGCATTCATCCGACCTGAACGTCATTAATACTCAAAAAATGTCACTATTCTGTGTCTTGATACGCGCAAGCGGGAAGAAAAACAACAACCATGGCAGACAATAATGAGGATTAAGTTGCTAAAGTGCTGGTTCCGGTCGAACAACAACTTCAAAATGCTTAAACTATGCTCCATCGTTAGCATCCATGTTTACTTCCGCAAACACTGAGCACTTCTTCGTGGTTGGCAAAACACTGAGCACGCTCTCTATGTGTGACACTTGCGGGACACTTGCAGGTTGTTTGCAGTTCACACTGGAGTCGCATTTATTTAGAAGTGTGAACGACCACGCCAAAAAAAACTCTGATTTGACAAAAATATCAGAATTGGGTCACTTCATGCTGCAGTGTGAACGTAGCCTAAGAATGATTTTCTTTAAAAAAATAAAAATAAAAAATGCAACGTTGTCTTTGGGCAATGTTTTGTGTATTGCCCAAAGACCTATTTTAACCTGATCAAGGAAGCATAAAAGTCACCTTTAACAGAAACTATTGAAGAGGCAGAGCAACAACAAAAAAAAACAATCTGTTAGAAAAGCTATAAGAAAATAAGTGTTATTTAAAAAATGCTTATAAAAAGGGTACCCAGACAGACCTATTTGATTAAAAATGTCCAAAACTAAACAGTGGATGTTGGAATCAAAACTCAAGAGTACATATTATATTAATAAAGTTATAACCTCTAGACTAAAGCATAAAAAAGACTTAATAAATTTATATTTTCTGCATTTATGTGAAACGGTTTCTTTGAAATGAGTCGGCACAAATAGACCTCATCGACTTTTGTCAAATGAAATGGCCTTCTCTTATGGCAGTATAATTGCCGTCTGTTTTCCTGGCAGCTGGCTGGACTCTACAAGGCTGGTATCACTATTAGTATTCTTGACAAGAAAACGTCTCATAAAAGAGCAAGCATGGAGCCAAGGGGACAGCTGCACACTGTGCTTTCACTTCATACCAACTCCCTCACAAAAGGCTGCATGGAAAATTAAAGGACAGGCCACTGGCACACTCGCGCACTGTTTCTCTTTTCTTTCTCTCACTCTTTTCATGGATGGAAAGAGAAGTTTTCAGCACTCAGGATCGCTGTGCACCAGGCTTTGTAGAAGAGAAACAGCGGCATTAAGACCCTGGACACTGATTCAAATGCTCGCACTGTTAGGCCCAAATGACAGTTTGTGAATCGAGTTGATGGGAGAGGAGAATAATTGCCGTTGCTGGGTGTTGTGCCATCTTTATATCGCATTTGCCATTGAAGGCTCGTAGCTCTTCTTGTTTAAACGACACTGAGGAATCAATGCCACCCACTGCATTTAGGGGTCTGCAAACTGCAGCCAATGTGTTATCCAGTCGACACAGATTAGGTCCAGACTCTTAATGTCATTACAGCTAACTAAAACTAGCAAAAACTGAAACTGAGAAAACATTTTTGTTAACTGAAATAAATGAAAACGGTGTTTAATGGGGAAAACCTATAACTAACTAGGACTATATTGTAAATTAACTAAAACATACTGAAATTATAGAAATATTATCCATCGTTTTCGTGTTTATGAATCTATTCATTCGCCTTTTAAACTGATGCGAAATTGATTTTTTTGTCTCCCACACAAACAGTTTACGTTTGTGTAGGAATGTAAACTGTTGTGGGCAGTGATGGCATAGTTATTTTGAAAAAGTAACTTTAATCGGATTACTGATTACTCCTTGAAAAAGCAACTTAGTTAGATTATTGATTACTTGATTTGGAAAGTAACTAAGTTACATTAAAAGTAACTTTTTTAGTTACTTTCTGCAGCTGCTAACAACAACGCTCCACCACCTGTGAAAATTACATTGATCTTTGCCAATACTTAATTGCAAGTTAAAAATGATAATGTCAACAATGTGTCTCCACTTATAAGGTTGAACTGAATGGGAGATTGTTTAATGATTACAACAGTACAAAAAAAACTTTTGTAATTTGTCCGTGTTTTGTGTGTTCCAGTGTTGTCTGGAAAACTGTAAATAGGATTTTAGAATATATTTAAAATATATTTAGTAGATCAAGAAACGTAAGGAGCGTGGTTACACCATTTTTGCAAATGTTGCACTGTAAATAAATTCTCCCTGTGTCTCGTGGGTGGTCTCTGCAGAGTTTTACATCACTGTCAATACAGGGAGACCTCGTCCCCGGTTCCAACCAGCAAGCCAGAAAATGACTCGTGATCCCAATTCAGCCAGGTCAAACACGTCTGTTTGACGGATGTGCAGCGAGCTCGGAGGAGTGCTGAGCTGGAACAACACACGTCTTCTCTATACCACACTAATTGAGCTTTTACAAGGTGTAAATGTGGCGTTCTAGCTTTCTTACTCTACGAGTACGCTCAATCTACCCCAGATTTTTGATTTTAGTGTGGTTGCACTACAATTACAAGCAGTATAATGTAGAGATTCTCGTGCAAAACACCAATAAAACCTAATGCAACATCCGGCACACAAAAGGTCGATTTAAACAGAAAACTGAATTTTCACTAAAAACATATTTTTCTGCTGACTTTGTGGTTTTCTTGTTGCAAGAAACAGCATTATAGGTTATTTAAAAAAAAAAAAGAAGCTTCTTGCATTTGTTTAAAAACGTGGCAACATGTTAATTTTTTTTGTTGATTTATCATTTCAATCACTTAAATTAGAGCTTTTCAGCATGTAATTTTTATTCTGAAAGGTTATATTCTAATTGTTAGAGTTTTTTATTATTATTATTTGTGATCACTGTGTGTGAAACAATATTAACAATTTGCTAGCTGGTTTGTGTGGTTACATTTTGTAAGCTTTATGGAATTTCAGATAAATTCTGATTTAGTCACACGGTTGTCAACTGGAAAACACTTTGTAAGCTTTATGGAATTTCATGGGAACTTTCTTTTTGATTATCAAAAAGATTATATATTCTGTTGTCAGCTGTTCTTGGAGCTGACAACAGAGCGCTGCAGTGCCTTCAAGGTCTTTTACTGTCAGTTTTGTTGCCGTTAGCTACATGCCAGTAGCAACACACACATTCCAACAACTTGACGTGTGCAGACGCTGGCCTGCCCACAGCATTATCATATGGCCAATTACATTGCGGTGTGTGCCTGAGTCTAGCCTATTATCTTAAGGAGATAAGTATTTAATACTCTAACTACTTTGCTCTATCTGTGGTGTTCACAACGCATAAAGGGCCCAGTGCTGTAAAACTTTACATGTGGTCACAAATAAATTAGACTTTGGCTTGCGGAAACTAAAACTGACTCCAGCTATTTTCCTTGGGCTGCCAAAAAAAGAACTGGGTGATAGGAAAAGCTAACAGGTTCACAGCTATAATAACCCAGTAGTTTTAGTCCCTAAATTTAAACATAAACAAAAAAACAAACAAACAAATGTTCTGCCAAAAGATCAATGTAACAGAGTAACAAAAGCCTTGAAGAAGCCCAAACCAATTTTAAATTGTTTGTTTGGCAGCAGTTTTGGTACTTGATAGAAAAACGAAACAGCCATAGATGAAGATAGACAAGATACAACAGCTTGCTAACCATTAGCAGCAACTATGCTAATGTTGCTATCTGCTTTGGGCGAGATTAGGATACATAGACATTACCACTTCACTGCTTTAAAATCATTTTGACAGTGACAGAGTGAAAGGCAACATACAAACATTTCATCAGCACTATAAGAGTAGAGCGGCTCGTAAACCTTTAGCCGCTAGCTACGTAAGCTAACTAAGATAGATCGAACTAGCTAACACCAGTGTAAAAAATTAAAGAAGCCACTGCAACTTTTACTAATTTGGGCTAGTAATTTGTCATCCAGTCTTTTAATACTCAGTGATAATGTTGACATGACAGAGTCAATACTGACATTACGTAAGATACTTGATACTCAATATCCTCTTTAATACTGCAAGGTTTATTTTAAACCAGAAGGTTCTTTAAATAAAAAAAAATATTAAAGCTGGAAAAATATGATACATTTTGTGTCTTTATTAGTTAACATCCAATAAACAGCGGGAAATTCAATAGCCACTTATTAATTAAAAGTTATTAAAAATGTCATTTTCTTGTAGAGCAAAACAATGGAGAACTTAACGTTGGTTTCTTCAGTCACAGCTCCATCGATCAACAACCTACCACAGTTTCTTACAAATTTCTGGTTGAATATATTTATTCTTGGGTTAAAAACAAACAAGTAATTTAACAAAGTTTTTAACTCATGAATTAGCTTTGTTCACACTAAAATTTGTAGCATGTATACCATTTTCTTTAACACTACTTGTTTTTTCATCAGGCCTGAACAAAGTGGAGGAGTAATGGAGTATTGAGTTTGTGGTTAATTTTGTACCTTCTTTATTGTAGTTTTCATTTTCTCATCCCTGATAAACATCTTTTGTTGTGCCGAACATTAGCGTCAAGTCATACTTTTAGGAAGGCGAAGTCGGAATAATGTTATCTGCAATATTTAAGCAGATGGCCATCCGGCATCTTTCACAGTTTGCTGCTGTATATAAAGGAGCTTTATTAACCTTTTAAGCATCAGGGAGTCAGGCTTTTATAGTGTGTGTTTTATGAAGTTTGAAAAGTTAATATGTTTTCTAGGAATCACCAGCTTGCATAAGGGCCGACAGACATCCTCCAGCTTTCTTTTTTCATTCCCTAACAGGTAAAATAAATCCAAACAACACTTTTCCTTCAAATTTTTGAGTAAAGTTGCAAAGGTTTTCTTCCAGAAACTTTTAAGCTTCACCCTTTTGATTCTCAGCCATCAGGTACGTTGATGCTACAGAGAGAAGGGGATAATGCCTGGAGCAATGCTGTGCAAAGTTGTGTGCCAAACAAGGACATAAAAATGGCACAACTTAAACTGATTAAAAATATGTATCTTTAATGTATCAAAATACCAATTAATTTGACAACTTTACTTGGAGTTAAGAATTGGGTTTTTGGGTATTAAGTCTAGATTTTATAATTGTGTGTTATGGCATGCTCTACCTACTACATGCAAAGCAATTACTCTTAACTTCCAGTATCCAACAAACTAACAGTGTGCCTCCACAAAAGACTGGACAGAGATTTTTTTTGAGTAAAATAAGATATTCAGTAAGACGATTTGGGTTTTAAGATACCTTAAAAAGGTTGGAAAATTACATGTCATTTGATGTGCCTGAAATGACCAAAGGCTCTAAATTAAGTTAATTATCTGTGAGAGAAGTTAGCGTATTAACTTGACACCATAATACAGGCTGTTTTCCTCTTCCGCTTGCACGTCTCCAACAAAAACCACCAGGATGTCTCCCCACAACATCTCTGTGCCAGAAAGCCACCCACTATGATTCACCAACCAGTGGGTCTGGAAAAGCTTCAAACTATGTTTCCACTTATTTTCACTGCAGTACCTGGTCATTTTGAGAGGAATGTTTTTCTGTTTGTAAAACCACTAACTAACTCTGAACTATAACTCTATCAGGTATCTTATTTTCTCTGTATGTCAGCGTTCTTAATTTCCAAGGCTTCATAAAAAAGATTGAAAATAAGAAAAATCACAACAAAACCTCCAGCATGTCTGGAAAGCTATTGATTACGACCACTTTAAAACATTACAAGAAAGCCTGACTTCTTGGGTGCACCATACTTTAAAAATAGAAAAGTTCATCATGAGTTAGTTTTACGGTGTTTGAACACCTGATAATCCAGTAGACTCGGTTCAGATGGGGACCAAAATCGCAACATTTGCTACATTTTCAGCTGGTGCAGTTCACTTTCACACTGGGCTGTGTCAAATGAACCAAACTAATTATAAAAACCTGTTCACCTCCTTGCCTGTGATGACGCTGCACCAGCAACAGTTGAAGGAAACAACACGAAAACCAACAAAGAAGGCCAGCTCAACTTCCTGCTTCACAAAATGTAAACAAAAATGGAGTAGCTTCAGATTTTAGCAGTTGTAGGATTTCTCTTTTGTCTCTGGTGAAAAACGATGAGCCCTTTCTCCCTGTAGCCTAGAAACCGTGTTTATTTTGGTTGTATTTACCCACAATGCTCTGCTATGTGGTTCGTATCCTGCTTTTGGAGCAGTACCCGGTCGTATTGCGTTCACATTCGAACCGCACCATCGTTCACTTCAACCGAACCGATGACTTGCTTTTCAGGCAGACCAGAGTTTTCTTTTCTGGTCCGCATCAGAGTCCGATTGCGCATCCACACCTCCAATAACGAACCTGACTTTCTGGACAAATGAACTAGAGTTTAGTTAAAGTGAAGTGATTAAAGCAATCAGTTGCAAAAATAGGTCTGTTCAGTAAACATTACCAGGAAGTAACTATGTAATACGTTTAGGTTAATAATACAAACCATTAGATAATACAGGTTGATCATAGTGTGTTTTTCTGTCAAAGGTACAAGAAGAAAACTAAAAATGGATTGACGAGAAAAGGTATGGTAGTGATTGTCAGATTAACGCCTTTAAAAACTAGCAGGAACTCATTTTAAATCCTATACTGGGGTTCAAAGTCAAATTTAGAGGATTTTCCCAACAAAACACTCTTGAAACTTGCAGTTGCTTGACATTTTTTTGAAGAAGTTTAATAAAAAATGAGCACCGAATGCTGATTCACCATTACCAGCAAAGAAAGAATATTATATCTGAATCTTCACGTCTTTACCTCTTAATCTCCAGAATCCATTGAAGCATTATATAAACAGAAGCTACTAAAAGGCTGCTACATGACTGAATGTGACCGCTGGCTCTCTGGGTCCATTACTTAAATTTACCTGCGCCTCAAGGTGAACTGCAGAAAGTGAGGTAACATTTGGGGAAAGCTCTCAAAACTAAAAGCAACATCCTGGATCTGCAGGGTACATAAAAACCTTCGGTTTATGAATATGCAATATATGTTTTGCTTTTATCTTGACAAAAACGCTGATTAAAAACTGTATTATGCAAATTTCCACAGCTACAGAACTGGGTAAAAATAATAACTTTCCCCTCATTTGTTTATATTTTGCACCCAATAAGTCAAGATTTCTTCTTCTTATTTTTTTTTTGAATGGCTTTCTAAATATCCAGAATCTGGCTACTTTCAGATAAACCTTATCCACACCATTCTGAGCTTCAACACTAGATTTAAAAACTTTTCTTTTTGTTAAAGCC
This sequence comes from Girardinus metallicus, assembly GCA_903067095.1. Lineage (NCBI taxonomy): Eukaryota > Metazoa > Chordata > Actinopteri > Cyprinodontiformes > Poeciliidae > Girardinus > Girardinus metallicus. Next base: position 81,158 of record CAEGAE010054859.1, on the reverse strand, counting down.
TCTGGATTATCTTGACCTTCTTCTGCTAAGGGCTGCTGGAGGACATAAAGTTTCTGCACTCTTTGCTTTTCTTTCACATTAAAAGTCCTGCCAGCCCTAGGCTTTTTGAGTTACTTTTAGTTGCTCTTCTCTGTACAGTACCAATGGGAATGCTCTTCCTGCCATCAGTGATCAGTTCTCTTTTGGGTTTTCATTTGCATTTCATTATCTGTCTCCTTTCTGTCTTTTTAACCCAACTTGTCTCAGTAGATGGTGATCATATTGAGCCTGGATGTATCGAAACCACCAAACTGGATGGTTTTGATCCAGATTGCATCATGAAGCATGGGGTGGTATATGTTCTGAACTGGAGCCATGTAAAATAAAGTGATCTGAATTTAAATGGGAAAAAGATATGAAAGTATACGCGTCGTTCTTTTTCTTGTATTTCAACATCTGTTCTTCTTAGATTAAGGCTGCAGAGCGTTGATTGACTGAGATATTTATGTTTCAGCCTTTTAAAATCTCACCTCCTCTTGTTTTTCTCTCCATCATTTGTTTTTTTGAGGATTTAACACATGCAATTGAATATTCCTGCACTGGTTGCTACTCTATTATTCAGTGCTTTATTTTTATTGTTAATTTAATAAATATCATGAATTCTGTCATGTCTGTGGAGCCAGTTTGTGGCAGTGTCTAAGTGTTGTGTCTAAACATAATAAACAACTTTAATTTAGTTTTTTTGGTAGATACCACAAGGACATAGTAGGTTTTGATTTTTTTAGTTAAACCTGTTACACATAGATTAGTTTGATATAAATTTTGTAGCAATATGGTGGTTCTCAAAGAAGAGAGTCACTACTGGCAAACAACTGGAAGATGATTATCTCTTATCTAATGTGTCGGCTACAGTGTGATGTGACAAAATAGGGACACCTCATTAAATATTCAGTTCTTGATTACGAAATGTCTGGAAACCTGATACGCTCCTTGTAGCCATCTGACAGTCTCTGACATCAGAAGAAAGAAAGTTCACCATTCTGCTCACTTTCTGCTCAGTTGGGATTTTTGAGCATAGCGTCTCTATGGGGTTGAGATCTGGGATTTGACTCATACAGGCTCTTACATTTATTAATTTTTAGCTTGTCTTGGGTGGATTTACTGGTTTGTTTTGGTCCACTGTCGGGTTGCAGGGTCCAGTTCCAGACCCATGACTTCAGATTTTTCTCCAACATCCTCTAATATGTGGTAGAAATCATGATGAATCAGATGATGCAGCAGCAAAGCATCCACAAACTATGACACTTGCACCTTCATGCTTCACAGTTCGCATGACGGTCTTTTCCTGTAATGCTGTACATATATGTCTGTCTCAATTAATCAACTAATCACATGTGAAATTAAAACTAGCTTGATCATTTCTATATGCATGATTGTTTTTCTATCTTCTTCAAAGACTGAATAACAAAAGTTTTAAATCTGGTGCCTTGGTCTCAACAAGTCCTTTTCTTTGAGGACAATTGTTTACAAAGACTTCAGTATCCATTTTAGTTGTTGTTTCAGTTGTTTTGTTTATTTATTTGGGATATTTAAAATGTCTTCCAGGTCCAGTGTTAAATGTTCATTAGAAATTAAAGCTTATTGATCTTTGAGAGAGTATACTTACATTATATTATTTGAAAATGGTCTCAGAACAACAATATTACTATTTATCACAATAACTTCTGGGACGTTTTGCTTTCATGACAGGCCAAGCTGCATAAGATTTAATTACTAATTCAGCTTAAAACTAATTTAGCTATTCCAGGAGTATCTCCAGCAAACTTCTGTCTGTCCTTAATGGGAGAAAAGATATTTTCTTTGCACATCGCCAATGAAAGTTTTTTAAGATTTTATTTTTGATAGTACAGGCATCTATTTTCATATAAAAAAAAACAGAAGGATCCTTATGTGTAACTTTAAAAGTAATTTAAATGTAAGGCTGTTCTAATTCACTTTTTACAAGTTTTTTTTAGTGTTTTTTACATTTTCTAGAAGTTTTAAACAATTCTGTTTATTTTTGTTTCTTGAATTAGTCAATATTGTTAAAACTGAAATAAAAAAAATCCATATTTCCAAATATTTTAGAAAATCACACGAACAGGTTTAACTCTGTTATCTCTATCACTTGATCTTAAAAATGTTTGTAAATTAATTGGCAATAATCTCTTTCTATCTTTAAGCATAACTAATAGCATTTTTAAATTAACCAAGTCCCTCATGGTAATCTTAATTTCTTGGACTGGCACTTAATGTAATCGATTCTGACGAAATATAATGCCAAAGCAACCAAAGTCCAAGAAAAAACTTCAAAATCTCCATTAAAACACTAAAAGCCTGTTAGGACTGACGCAAAGTTTAAAGAAACAATGGGATGGTTTAAAACTTTTGCACAATAATGCACCTCACACTTTGGTGCAGCCGCAATGAACTTCACTCCGTAACAACGCAAAGCGCAAAAAAAGACTGCATGAAATCAAATGGCGACTTATTAAGACACGAGGCGAATGAAAAGCCTACCTGGTTGGTGTCAGCAGCATTTCAGCTGGAGCAGGACGGCCTGACTGCTCGGTACAAGTGTGTTCTGTCAGCTCCTCTCTGCGTGCTGCAGTGCGTCTGTCCGGTCAGGGGGGGAAGCGGCTGGATGCTCTGCACAGGTAGATACAAGCTGGAGCTGTAGCCGTGCACCGACAGGCTCGGAGGCTCGGGGAGAAAAGAGGGAGATGGAGAAAGTGACGCCACAAATGAAACAGTGAACTGCCCACTCCCTCCCCATCCAGCAGCCGGGATCTAGGTGGCGCAGGACGGCCAGGAGGGGGTGTGTGCGCTGGGAGGAAGGGCATCCACAGAAACTGATGCAGAAGAGTGAAATGTTCAGGAAGGTATCCAAGGGTGCATGTCAGATTGGAGAAAGGATGAACCAGAACCATGACAAGTCGAGTCAGCATCGACTGCTGCGGCAGGTAAACTGATAATGCAGCATCGGTCACCTGCAGAGTCTGTTCAGAGATAAAACACAAAACATATGCAAAAAAAAACAACTATTCAATAAAAAGCATAAACCCCTACAGTTTAAAAGATATCTCAGATTTGTTGAAATCTATGTTGCTACTTTCATAAATCCCAGTAAATAAAAGGTACTAGGACACTTTTCTCTACCAGTGGTAGAATATCCAAATATTATACTCAAGTAAGAGTAGAACTACTTCAACATATTTTTACTCAAAAGTCTAAGAAATTACTCAAGTAAGAGTAAAAAAGTATTTGGTAAATAGGCTACTCAAGTGCAGAGTAACAGATCAAAACCTCAATAATGTAATATTTAAAAATTACATAAAAAATGGACCGAAGTATAAAGTTATGTGGACATTTTGGGTACATCAAAGACCTAAATGAAAACAATTCATACATCATCACAAAATCAGGCAAAAATATGTTGGCGTCTTGTAAATGGAGAATAAAGGAGGGTTACATTTTTGCCAAAAGAGCTCTGAAATTTTGAGGATAATCTCAGAAATTTTCCATCTAATCCTATGTTTGTGCTCCGAGTGACATCATGCTTTATTATTTATTTTACATTATAATTAGAATTCCTAATTTCACAGTGTTACAGTTTATTTTTTACATGTTCAACCAAGGTGTTGTTTTTGTCAGCTTCAGCTGCTTTATTGGCTGTTACACTCCCAGCTGTACTGACTGAACAAATTAAAGTTGTGTTGTTTTTATATGTTTGACCAAGCTTGTAAAGCTTTTGGTGTGTTTAACTGTGCTGTACTAGTGCAAAGTTATCAAATAAATTTGCAATTCAGTATATGTCTGTGTTTATGAAAATGAAAAGTTTTAAATCGATTCAGCGCTGCTTTTCTGTATCGGATCACTCTCAGCCAATACTAAACATCAGGTATCGGTATCGGAAATGAAAGAAGTGGATCTGTTCATCCCTATTGCTTTCACTTTGCACTCTGATCTGATGAACAGCACAAAATAAATAAATGAATATCAAACGCACAAAGAGCGTTTGTGCGTTTCAAACGCTTGTTCAAATAGTCTCAAATATAATAGAGACTCTTTAAAAGTTGTTTTAAATCTCATTAGATCAGAGATGGCTGATCCTTTTTGCCTACCAGATTGGACAAATTGAAAGCCAAGGGTTATAAAGTCGTGAGAGGACATTCTTTATGACATATGAAATGAGACAAGCATGATGGCAAGTGAAATTGAAAGAAAGGTCAAAGAGGTAAGCAGTGTCTGATTTAATGTACATAACTGTCTATCATAGCTTATGTGGCACTGAAAGAAGGTTTATGGATATTATTGTGTGCCTCGCAAAAGTGTTAATTCTCCTTGTAGTTGTCCACATTTTGCCACGCTACGACCCCAATCTTCAGTATACCTTGTTGGGATTTTATGTTGATAAACCAACACAATGTAGTGAACCATCAACTAAGATGATCTAAAGCGATAGAAGGTTTTGTAATTTCTTTTACAGAAGAAAATCTGAAAAGTGTGACGTCCATTTGCAACAGGGGGTTCATTTTAACAATGCAACAAATGTGAAGTTTGTCAAAATGTGTTTATTTATTCTTCAAATTCATTTTGGTGTCGTCAAAAAAGTTATTTGTCCTGATATTAAGGAGCGTTACGCTGCTCTTGACCGTTGGTGGTTACCATAGCAACCAGTAACTGACAGCTCCTCCCCCTTTTGCCGTTCCGTAACTGTGGTATGTTTTAGGATCAGCTCAATGTTTTCTTTACAAGTAATATATTTTAAGATATATTTTAGACAAATTCATTCATATACATGGTTTTCTATGTAATTTTGCCATGTTTCGTGTACATATTGTGTGTTTTGGCTGTGTTTAATTTGAGCTGTTAACTGATGTTAGCTGTTCATTCACCTCTGTAGCTTGTTTAGGGTCATTTATTATATTTTATTTAATGTATAAGGACAGAAGCTGCTGGAATGATGCTAACCGTTGGTTAGCATCAGTCTGATTGAAACTGAGTGTGTTTGTTAGAAAACATTAGAGAAGTCAGCAGAGATATCTCTGACTAAAATCTATTAGTTTATTCACTTGATTTAACAAATTTCATTATTAATTCACAAACATTCTCTTACTACTTACCAGTAAGTGAAAAGGGAGCGGAAAGAAGAAAAAATCTTGTCCCTTTCTTAATTACGTTGTCATGGACGTACGCATTAAATTACCAGTACGTGTTGTAAACAATATATTATTCTCCTCATTACTAACTATTAACATTACTATTAACTCCTCATACAAATTGTTCCATAGTTTTTACTCCATGCACCAAAATGCGTCATTGTTTTAAGATAGCACAAACAGTTTTACTGTGGAAATCGTATTTCCCTCCGTTATTTCTATCACAGTTCTTTGTAAGGACAAAAGAACTTTTGGCAATACTCTCTTTCTAGCTTTAAACATATCTAATAGCATTTTTAAATTAACCAAGTCTCGAAGATTCAAGATATTTGACTGATTCAACAAGCTATGTGACTTCATATAAAAGTTACATAGCTTTATTTTGTGCCACAAACAGAGGGTTAGTGTTGGTTTTAGTTGTGTTGCCCCATTCAACGTACTGGAGCAGGGAAAGCAAAGACCACAAGAAACAGGAACAAACCCCAACAAGATGTTTATAGAACCACAAAACAGAAAATCAAAAACAGCACAACCTCTATGAACCCTGTTTCTCTGTGTAGTGTGTACTTGTTTAGGCTAAACATTTAGCTTTTTACTTGAATGAATTACATTAGATTTATGAAGTCATCCTGTATGTTTTTGTTGCCTAGTAAGAAAAATAAGATGGGGAAAGTGTGTAGCCGGTGAATGGTGCTTTGTGGTGGCCGTCCTGTGATTCAGCAGCATCTCTTGGCTCTGCACACCTGAGGAATCTGACACCCAGGTGACAGTCTAGGAAGGAAATGTCAGAGCTCAAAGAGCAGCCGGAGATCAGAGGTCTGGCTTCTGACTGGGACCAGCTGTCACAGTGACCTAGATTGACTCCACAGGCAGCAGAATAACATCATTTATGCAAGGAATTTCTCCCTCACAGAACATAAAGAGACACTTTCTGTTTAAAACTTGTGTGAACTAACAAATCAAGTTGTAAGGATGTCATAAAAGAGTGAAGAAATCTCTGTTTAGATTATATATTTTTTGCAACAATCCTTCTGGTTATTCCTGAAATCCTCCATTGTGACTTCAAGAAGATGAACACACTGATGTACTTTCAGGTACTTTACTGGATAATGACAAGGTGAAAGTTGTCCTGGTTCTGCTTTTAGTCAAAAGATTTCAGACTCAAGAGCCACAATGGCTCTTTAAAACGTTAGCTTAAAAATAACTAGCTTGTGTTTAAAATATAGATATACTAACAAAAGCATGTTTTAGTAGTTTCTCCAGTTTTTCATGGAATAATTGCATTAAACTTCTACAACAGAATGACATTAAAATGTAGATATTCTTTAGATCTATTTTTCTTGTCAAAGTGTGGAAACTATGTAATTTTTCTAGTTATGTCAGTAATATAAATGAAATTATGGTTATTTGAAAATTACAACAAATTTCTACAGTAAACATTTGTCAAAAATGAAAGCCGCTTTTTATAAACTTCATTTAATATTTGTGGATCTAAATTAGTTTTATTTAGATGGACTGAGAGCAAAAATTGATGTTTGGATTGTTGCCAGACCTTTGACCTATAGGTGTAGTTTAAAAAGTTTGAGGTTTTTTTTTTAGCTTTTTTAATTCTGAGGCCATAGTTCTCTGAGCTATGCTTACAATCAATGAAGTGACTTACAATTAATTGTCCATTAATGGTTTATTAGACTAAAATTAGTTCCAGTTGATTAATTACAATCCTTCGGTCCTTTGGACCTTTTCTTACTGTTGTGGTTCCAAATTGTTGTAGTTTGGCCGCCGTCCAGCAGAGGGCGCCGCTGGTCATCCAAGATCTGATAATAGATGTTTTCCTTTTCTATTTTTAAATTTAAAAATAAATGTATGTGATCTGAGCTTCATGAAATATGTATTACTGATATGTATATGTGTATTATTTTCTTTATACTTTTATTATTAACTATTATTTAAGGCGTGTGCTGTAAAAAGGTAAAATGATTAAAAATGTCTTTTTACTCAGTTTTTATTGTTGTTTATTGAGACTATACTCAATAAATTGTATTATTAAAAACTTCCTTAATTTCAGTAACTCAATTTACACCTAGAATTAGGTTTTTAATCCTTTATTTCAGTAAATACTGATTATTTCCCGTTTATTGCCAATGTAAACACAACATTTATGGTTAGAATATTATATCAGACTGATAAAAATAATACAGAATTCAGAAATCTGGCTCAATTATGAGTATGTTTGTTAAGTACTTAAATGTTATCTTCAAAAGCAACTGCCAAGCACAACATTGGTCTGGAAAACTGAAGCTATCAGAAGAAATTAAAGATCTAAAGAAGTTTGTTTTATCATTTGAACCACAATATATTACAGTCATATACAAATATCTGCTTGCAGCTGACTAAATTTGCCCAAACACAGTCAAACATGCAGGCAGGCGAAGGCTCAGAGCTGCATGAGGGCTAAAGTTACATTTTCCAGCAGCCTTTAAACATCCAGCCTATAATCAGACTCTGTCATTACACTGAAGCTGCAGCTTAGATCATGTGCCGAGTCCAGAGCAGCACTTGAATTTAGTTAGAAACGCTTTTCAGATGTTCTGGAAGTTCTGGGGTTTTTAAATCCGTGTTTTAAACGCGCATTTTCCACCACTTCATCAGTTTACTTTTGACGTAATCTCACGCTCAATAAGCAGTTTCTGCTTGTAAATTCAGCTGTTTTACATGCAATCATCGCTGCCAGGTGGGACTCATTAATGCTTGCGGTAGAGGAGCAAATATGACTCAGCAGAGCCTCCAGTTTACTCTTTATGCATCTTTGATTCTGCTTGAGTCATGCAAGCGGTTTCCTTTAACTGGATTACCAGAACTGCTGTCAACTCACCACAAGACAGAAATTATAAGACGGACAACTTGAGGCTAAAATCAGCACTTTCTGTGAGCAAATGGAAAAAAAGAATAAATAAGACAAATGAAGTAATGCATCGTTTCCACTTCACCACTACACCTCACCTAGCTGCAGACTCAAAGCCTTACAATGACAGTAGAGACGACCGGCCTCAGACTCATTTTTCCTCCCATAAAGTTGAAAACCTCAAAAGAAAAAAAAAAAACAACATGTTTCCACTGACAGGCAGCTTTTATTCCCTCCTGGACGCTGAGGCAAACCGGTTCGAAGGGGCGAGTCTGGGAAAATCTGCAGCTCTCATCCCACCACCGGCCAAACCGACAACTCACCACGCTTTCTGCATCGCACTGACCAGAAATTATGGTATAGGGATCCACTGTGAAATCTCCGTGCAAATGTACGATCTGCAACACGTCAGCTTCTTCTGTCGATGAATGAAGCTTTAGTTGCTTCACCAGCTGAGGAGCTGGCATGGAAGCTGCCTGGTTTCACGGTAAATCAATACAATGTGGTTGACCAGATGGAAAAAGAAACCTTCACATGAAGCACGCTCCTTTTATACAAACCTGTAGATCACATTAAATTCACTGGTTATTTACCCATAAAGCTGGATATTTATGGGTAAAAGTAAAAATGTTGGCTTATTTATGAGCGTGTGGCCAAAATGTTTTAATTCCAGAGGTTTTAATGGATGAATGCTTTATTAAAAACAGCAATGAGGAAATAAAGAAGCAATGCTTCCTGTAAATTTTGATTATAACTCTTGTTTGTGCATCATGTTATTTTCTAATCAGAATTAAGGTTTCCAAGTGATAGTTTGGATTTCCCGTAAGGTCATCTGTCTAAAGTATTAACAAGCCTTTCCAACTTTTATTACTTTACAACCACAAACATCTATATATTTACTTCAAATTCTATGTGATAGCCCGACATAAAGTAATAAAAATTGTGAGTGACAAAAATGACAAATCAATTCTGAAAGATCAGACATATTTGGTCCCTTTTATTAATTAGATTCCTGTTATATTAGCTACCGTCACACAGCAAAACATGTCTAAGAATGGATTTGTTGACCAAACAATAAGTGTGATTCTAAACAAACATATGAACAGCATAAACATAATAACACATGGTGGTGATGGCAGCATCATGGAGTGGGGGTGAAGGTCAGAGGTTACAGGTTGAAGGTTGCAGCTAAATACGAGACAATCAGGGAAGAAAACCCGTTTAAGAATGCGATAGTTGAGACGACGCTTCAAAAACACAAAATCTTAATAAGCATTTTTGGTCTAGTTTCTAGTGCAAATATCTTAGTATACTAAAAACAAAACTACCTTGCAAGTAACTTTTCAGCTTGAAATAAAAGCTTGCTTTAAGTCAATAATTTATTAATATTGATTTTAGAAAGTACTAGATCCACTGCCAGATCATTTCATTTACAACAATACATTTTTACCTTGTTATAAGTGAAATTATCTGCTTGTGAACTAAAACTTTTTCATCAATATTAAGGAATCATTGACTTCAAAAAAGCTCCTGTATAGCTGAAAAGTTATTTGCAAGTTTGTTTTGTCTTCCTTCAAGTGTAATCTTGAAATAATCTTACCAAAAATACTTGGTAAGTTTTTGCGTTTTTGCAGTGAAGAGTGGAAGCTCACCTTCTCCAAGATTATCATTTAAATCCAAAGTATTTCATGTGTTAAAATAGCTCAGACCTGAATTTCATAGAGAATTTCTGGGAAGACTTGACAATCTGACTGAACTCATTTTATTTTGAAGATAAGAATTGGACTGAAGGTGGGTCTAAAAATGATTAAATCAAGTTGAAAAATACAAAAGAATAAATAAATCCTGATAGTTTGTAAGTAGTTATTACTTTGTTTTGGCCTATTAGAAAATATATCAATGAAATATATTAAACGTTGTGGTTATTGTGTGACAAATTGTTTTTTGTGGAGGAGGCATCTGCAGCCTGCAGCTCCAGATGTATCGGCTCTTAATAAAATATAAAAATAGAAAATACAAAATATTTATCATTGTTCTAAAATATTAAAAGTGAAAAATAAATGCTAGTTTTACACAAATAGTGTAAGCAATATTCTTGTGAACTAACAGTTTGGTATTTAGGTTACAAACTGTGTTTTCTTTCTTTTTTTATTATATTTTATTAAAAAGATATATAATTAGTTTTTTTTTTTTACTTTAAAACCAAATAATCAAAAATAATATTGATTTTCTTTATTCACCCATCCATTTTATTTTGAAATGTTGTGTAGTTTTTGTGGCTCTAAGCTAAATTTGTCTGTGAAAGACAACAAATTGCTTCCAGGGTATTAAAATGTTTAAAAAAAATACCAGGTTAGGGGAGTGAATACTTTTTCGAGCCACTTTAAATTTTATTGGTAAATTGGACGTTTTTTTCCCTCCAACTTCAAAAATGAACATGGCTGCAGCCATATTGGATTTTCAAGGTAGCTCCAGAAGAAGTGGCGCTTTCTTCCTCGTTGCACCACATAGTAATTTCAGAAAATTACTTCAGCTTGTTTTGCTGTTACCTGTGTTTGGTCAAAACATTTAAAATGGGAAGCATGCCAGAGGCAAAAAAGGTAAAGCAGTTTAGACAAGTATCTGTGATTATTTTGACTAAATAAAAAGGAACAGTAATTAATGCAATTCAAGGTGTTTTTTTTTTTCCCTTGTAGCCTGATTTAGTTTCTAAACTATTTTTGCAACAAGTTGATTTTCCACAGCTGGTAATAAATTTTTAGATTAAGTCATTCTTGCGAAGCTTTAACACAGCTTTGCAGGTGGTGCCAGAGAGAAAGAGTCATATGAGGTGATTGAGGACTTTGTTGAAACTATCCAGGTTGTGTAGTCTTCTCCTTCCAGACCGTTTCCACGTCTCCCTCAGGTTTCCCAGACATTTTGGAAAGACAGACTCATTTGTCTGACAGCTTTAAAGTTTGGAGAGCTGGCTGCGGGTCTGTCTGGGCATTGGTTTAAAAAAAAAAAGAAAAGAAGAAAAAATAAGCCCATTTTCTGCCTTATGACTGATCCAGAACAGGCACCCGTTTCCATTCCTGAAGCTGCCAATAGTACTAATAATCAGACAGACTGGATGAAGCCTGAAATAAAGTTACTACTGTTCTGTTAGTCCTGGCTATAAGATAATGCTACTCCTCACTGCCATCTGCTATATGGAGGACCAAAACTGACATAATAAAAAACTAGAAAGCATGCATTTCCTGTGAAAATGCAAGTGTGAATGCTGAATGCTCAATGCTGAATGCTTTTGGTAAAAATGGCAAAAGCGTTTGAAGACAACTGCTGAAGACTTGCAGAAAGGTAAGAAACAGTCCATGCAGTGTGAAAAACCCAGGTAAAAGCTAAAATTAGCTAAAACTAGCTAAAATACCAATGATAGCATCTAGGATGCCACTAGCATGCTGGGTTACAGTAATATACTTCATGCAATGTAAAAAACAAAACCAAAAAAAAAACCTCATGTAAAACCTACAATTTGATTAGAACAGAAACGTTCCCCTATTCCTTCTGATAAAAACGATGGGTGAATAAAATCCACACCTTTTATGGTTCCTGAGATATCGACATTTGTTTGGAGGCATCGTTTAGCACGGTGACTACAAAAAACACGTTACACGCAGCACGGAAAAACCAATGTCAAAAGCTCAAAGTATTCCCAGGTGTTAAACAGCATTAAAGCTGTTCAAACCCCCCCCAACTTCAAAATGGCCGCTGCCTTGTGTCCTCCAGGACAGCCCTTTATTAGGCAGGACCCAAAACATCCACTGTGATACACAACGGACATTAAATATTGTAATTCTCAATTCTGCCACAGTATGGAGCGGTTTCCCTCTAGGGGTGAAAAATTCATAAAAAGCTGAATATTTTAAAAAGTATGAAGGTTATGAATAAAAAGAGATACAGCCGGCATTAGGAGAGCAAGCTGAATAGTATAAAAGTTGAATGGTGAAAAGAGCACAAAGTTTGCAGGAGAGCACAAAGTTTGCAGGAGAAGAAGCGCGGCGAAATTTAAGTAGCAACCAGAAAAGTGCCTGCAGCGTTCACACTAATGAAAGCATAAATGTTTTGGTCCTCCATACTGCTAGAATATAAACAATGACACAATTTAAAAACTCAGGCTCCGCAACACAGAATATGGTTGGTCAAAGCGAACCACTTTGACCAGCATATATTTTATATTTAGAAATTCAAATAATAACCTGCTTGCTGGAAGAAAGTTTGGTTTTTAAAAAACTATTTTTTATACTTCTACTACTACTTTATCTATAAAGCACCTTAAAACAACTATGGTTGCGACAAAGTAATGTTCAGATAAAAATAAACATAAAAAATATAGAAAGGTCAAAAGACTCTTGTTTCTTTTGTTTTCAGGTTTTGTATATAAAGTATCTACAACATTTTATTGACCTTTTAAAACAAAAGACAAGCTTATAGCCAAAAAAAAACAAAAAAATTATAATTTCCACCTGCAGGTTGATGCTAATAAAATATGATTTGACAGATTATGAATTACTGTACTGGCTTTTCACCAGTTCAGAATCTGTCAAATCATATTTGAGTCATTATTTAAGTCTCACTAAAACCAATCAAACTGCAATCCTACATAAACCCATTTTTTTCTACATCAACAATAAGTGTAAATCTGCTTATTTAATGGTGATATTTTACTAAATGTGAAAATATTTTTTAACAAGTACAGTTAATATCATTTGGGAAACTACTCCAATGACCCGTTGCAGCAAAAGAAAAGGAAGTTGTATTAAAAATAGTCCAACATTTTAAGATGGTGCACTCATAAAACAAATGTGTAGTCATTTTGATGGAGGTTGCTGTTTTTTTTTTTTTTGTTTTTTTTTTAGTTTTAAGCGATTTAAATCCCTTCGGCCGCTAAATACAACATTTTATTTAATAGTCAAACTTAAAGCTAACATTGTGTGGGTACGTTTAAAACCAAAATAAGTCAAAAAGGTTTAAAAGGCCCCACTAAGCTTGAAAAAGTCATTTTATTTTGCGGAGGTGTGGAACCGCAGGCAAGTACTTATTCACAACTTTGATTTAGCACTTTGCTATTTATTACATTGTTTCCTGCAAAACGATGAAACACAGGCCTGGCATTTATTCACAATATTCTGGAAAAAAAAAAAAAAAGCCCCAGAATACCTCAGGAACATAAGTTGCACACAGATGAGGTCCACAAAATGCTGAAACAGTGTTTGTAAGTTCGTTTGGGCTGCTTTTGTTGTCTTCACACAGTCCAGAGGACGCTATGGTCAGCATGGCTGTAAGAACCGGACAGAACCAGGAGGAACCAGTCTGACGTTTATCTTCAGTACCAGTAGGACTTCTGGTGCCTCCTGTGCTCCTGAATACCCAGTTTCTCCATGACCTCCTCTTCCAGGGTTTTCAGAGATGGAACGTACGTTTTTTCAAGCGCGTCTTCAGGACTGGTGTCTTTGGGCCCGTCTGTGTGGAAACAGAAATGACTCCAGTTTGAAGTGTGAAATTAAATGTGTTTTAAAGGTGACCTTTTATGCTTCCTTCAACACATATTTCTTGGATATGAGCTACACGTTACATTTTTTTTAGCACAAAACTGTTCTTAGAAACTAAGATTTCAGTTCTTCCTAGTTTGAGCTTCTTTCAGAATGAGCTGCTTTAGGGTCTGTTGTCACTTTAAATCCAAATAAGCAGCCAGCAGCCATTGTAGAGCGCATACAGCAGTAAAACCAGTTGTCCGAATGAGATGGAGCTTCGCTTGGGTTGCTAGGCGCCGGGTGGAATTCTGCTGGCGTTGCTAGGTAACAGCGCAGTGCTCACGGAATGTGACTTTTCTATCAGGAGGTTTTTGAAACGGCTCATCTTCCAGACACCAAAAGATATTAACTTATTGCCAAAAATGACTGGATGCTTTTGTTTTAAGCACTTGGGCTGTTTTTAGAAGCAGTGGAGACCAAAATGGAAATACAAAAATGTAAATTTTGCATAATAGGTCCAATTTAAAGCATTTTGAAAACGTTTCTGTAATCCTTAATCCTATTTTTAAAAATCTTACAACTTTTAGTGACTACTTAGCCTTTTTTTTCCCCCCCATCTAACAGGGAATATACCTGAACAAATACAAAAAATATAAACAAAAGCGGTATCATTCCAGACTAGCTTAACCAATGCTAACATTCCTTATGTGACTTTCGTTCGTGGGAATTAAAGGATAGCTCTAGTTAAAGTTACTCTGGGTGTAGGACATAAATCATCTGGTTTTAATGTGCTAACTGATGTAATCTGCTCCCCGCTCACCTTTCCACTGCTGAGGCACGATGCCGTCTCGTCGCTCCACCACAGGTTTGGGGATGATTCGACCCGTCCTGCTGGACACTCTCACCCTCTCGCCTTCTTCTGTGTACTTCCACTCAATCTGAGTGGGCTTCCTGGAGAATAACCATCAAAATGTAACGGCAGAAAAGATCTGCTCCGGTACTTTGAAATCTGCCGAATCGCTCAACATTCGATTCTTTTGTCTGAAGTATTAAAATATTGGGAGACAAAAACAGACTTCTTGAGAGATTAAATTACAACCGGTGCCTGTTTTAGTGATTGCTATCCTGATTTCTGCATGTTACAGAATTCTACTTGTTTTTTTTTTTGTTGTTTTTTTTTTTTCAAATGAAGAGTAAATAATTTTTTATCCCACATCTATGACTGTATTGGAGGCAAACATTGGATTGAAGTTTTGCTGGATGATAAACCGTACCAACATTGTGATAAACAATAACATAACAGCATCATAACGTAAAACACTTTAATTTTGTAAAGAACACTTAACAGAGGTATTGGAAGATATTTTAAATATCCAAAGTAAAACATGACAATGAAAAACTACATAAAAAAGGAAATATAAACCACATACAACTAAAACCATGAATAAAATGCATTATGAAGCCTCTGTAAACAAAATATCCCTTATTGGGTTCATTTTACTTTATCATGACATTAATTGATTCATTGCTTATTGCGACATTCGTCACTACACTGAACTCTGTGTTCTGATTTTAATTGAAATACTTCTTAAGGTTTTCACACGGTTAAAAAGTGCTGAACTTAATAAATGCGTCCTGTTTTTTTTTCCCTCTTTATTCTACCTGTCTGTGGGGTCAATGAGGGCGACATCACGGAGCAGCAAAGGAGCCTCGCTGGCAATGTAGGTCCCTTGGTAGTCACTGGTTTTCCCCACAAACCTGAAATGCTTCAGCAGGAAAAGAAAAACAGTTTGTCACAACTTAGTCAGCTTTATGGCTCCATCTAGCGGAGTTAAAGAGTCTGGCTGTGAAAAAAAAACCCAACAAATACTGAGTTTTATGGTGAAATATGACGAGTTTTATACAAAGAAAGTTTCTGTGGTTATTTTCAAGTGCTTTCTGAATACAAAACTCAGCATTTAGTCATCAAAACATACAGCATACCTTCAGATCATTAACAGTATTGCAAGTAGAAAGAGTCAAATATTAAAGCACATGAGATTTTAATAGTGGAAGTCACAGGAGAATCAGAGAAACGAAAGCAGTAAAATGTTAGGTTGTGGGTTTTTAAAAAAAAATATTTTCTTAAATAGAAAACAACTCTCACAATAGCAGGGACAGAAACACAAAAAATTACAAAGTTTGAATCCAGTCTGAACCAAACAGGCCAGAACTCATACAAAATTTTAGATAAGATATCACAAAAACAAGCATCAGAGCTGGACAACAAATGCCAACTTGAAACGCAAAGTAAAAAAGTAATAAAATGTTAAACGGTTACACATCTGGTGGTGCTTCTTTATAACGTACCTGTTTATTATTAGCATCAAGTTGCATTACTAGTCACAAACTGTGTATGACTAATTAGAACTAGTGTGGAGAAACTTTGTGTTCAGCCTCCTGCTACTGTTACAACCGTAGTTTCTAAGTTTTAACATAAACTTAGAAAAACCACAGATGGGTTTTCCAATAGGACAACACATAGGTCCTATTTGGCTTAATACTACAGCGTACAGTGAAGTCTTAATAAATTGCTTTCTTACCGTGTTCAGTCCATCCACGATAACCCAGTTCCTGCGTCTAAAGACTTGGGTCACCTTTCCCTGCTTCCCTTTATCTTTACCTGCAAGAATCTCAACCTGCAAGGAAAAACATTTTCAAACGACTTGACATTCACCATTTTACTGATAACACTGTAACACTGGTAAACCCAAAAGTAGTTAAGGAGTTGGAAACGCCAGGTTGTGTTGTATCTTTTCCTTTGGGATAGTAAAAGTAAGAGAGTCCAGCCTATTGCCCTTTAACCCAAGTTTGGGACTTGGTCAAGAAAAATTATTTCTTGAGAAAGAACATGGAAAAAAACAATTGCCAACTAAACCTAGTGGCTTCCCTTGTCATGCTTAGTGGCAACAAATAACTTGCATTTAGACGTTTACATCACGGTGAATGAATTCTGGCTCACTCTTCCTTACATTTTTTTGTTTTTTAATCTGCTATATTAGAGGCACAAATCTAAATTAGATTAGAGACCTATGATTTCCGTAATGTGGAAAAAGCGGGCCAAAATTGCAGAATTTCAAGCAAAGAAGAAAAACAGAATCCACTGTATAAAGCAGAACTGCTACTGTCATGCACAGGCGAGACATTGTCAACTACATTTAGGGAATCTGATTGTCCAATTATAACAATTTCAGTTTTATTTATGTTGAAGTTAAAAAAATGTATCTGCAGCTAAGTCTGAAGAGAGTCCTAACTGTTTGAGGAGATGGAAGGTTTTAATGTTTTGTGCTGTTTTCCAGTTAAATAAAACGCTAAAATAAAGCAGTCCAGGCAGCTCTTACAGCGTTGGACCGTTAGAATGAGCCTGTGAAGACTTGATTATTCCTTCTGGACTCGGTGTCCTGCTCTCACCATGTCCCCCTTCAGTACGGTCCAGTCCTCTGCCTCTATCGGCTCTACAAACACCTTCCTCCTCTTCTTTCCCGGAGGATTCAACCTCTTAGCAGCCTCCGTCCAGGGCCTGTTGGTCCCGTAGCGGTAATCTTTAGGCACTACAACCCGGGCTGCCATCGAGAGGAGAGCGGTCAGCCTCATGGTGCTGTAGGAACCAAAGCAAATAACGTTATCCGTCTTGTCAACTCTTAATTCACTGACGCAAGCTAGGCTAACGTTAGCTCCATGGTAAACATCAGTTAGCATTAGCTCTTAACTACTCGCACCTATTTTCGCAAATATGTTACTGTAAAACTGCAGCTGCTGTTTTAGTTTTATAATATGAATGTGGATTTTAAAGGAAACCGAATACAAAATACATAGCTTACCCTTTGTTGATGTCAATGTCACATGTAGCAGGACGAATGAGGCTACCTAGTTGTAGCGCCACCTGCTGCACCGGAGCGTCTTGACGTGACTTCACGCATGCGCAACTGTGTTTAAAAGAATGTCCTCAAAGACCAAGTGACAGACTTTGCTGCATCAATTCGTGTGTTTGTTTATATTCCCAATGGTACGTTTCTGCATTTGATTGTTTCTTCTGAATTAAACTAAGTTTCAACTTAAAAAGTAGTTAGTTTGGGGGAAAAAAAAATAAATAAAAAAAATTATGATAAATAGGTGAAAAGCTGCTGATCCTATGAGGGAAACATCACGGAGTAGCAAAGGAGCCTCGCTGCTAATAATTCCCTTAACACCCAGGAAACCCAAAAGACAACAAAACCAGGATTAATTTTTGGTAATCAACATGTTTATTAAATTGACTGACAACTACAATGGCAAACTAAGCAGTAGCTTAAGATGAATGTCAGCGTCTGAAATAAACAGAAAAAGCAAAACCCCAAAAATAAAAACGCTTAAAAACAAAATTTACTCTGAATATTAAGTGAAGGAAAGAATTTATAATCTTTTTTTTTTTTTTTTTACCGTAGCTTTCCCTTTTTTTCCAATGACTTGATAAACTTTTAAGCCGACACTGGTAAACAGATGAAATAACACCAACGTAATGAGAACAATCACATCCACAACTTTGTATCACAGCGAAAACAATAAGACCACTGAAGTAAAATGACTCGTATTCCAGTTAAAAGGTTGGGCAAAATAATAAAAAAAATAAAACAACATTTTACAAAGTCAACACTCTGTAATGGTAACACTCTGATTTCTTAGAGGAAAAAAAAACAAAAAACAATCAAATTATGTTAGCGTTCACAATTTCAGCAATAGCATTTCCGAAAGAAAATTCTGTGCAATGCAGTGAATCTTGGTGACATATTTGGAAAAATGTAACTAGAGCTCGTTACATTAACTGAGTTAGTGGTTCTGACGGGTTTCATTCAGATGATCTGTATACTTTAAAACGGATGTTACCACCACCCCACCTTAAAGTTTCAAGATTGAGCCAGGAATGTCTTTCTGCTTTCTACGCAAGTCGTCATCGGCTGAGATTTCAGGGCAGTTCTGTGAGTGAAACAGGCTGAACTACACAGGGTTTGCATGTTCAATGTGTTTGGAAGCTTGGTCACCTTCAGTGAGGCATTCACTTCAAAGCAGCAACACTGCTGCTGCTGCTGCTGCTGAAGATGCCAAGACTCATCATGCATTCAACGACTGAATAATAAAGGGTTTAATGAGGCTGAGAAGCAGGTCGATACAAACGGGGGTGAAATGTTTACAAAGTAAAGCTGAGATGATGAAAATTTGTTTTGTTTTTTTGTTCTATACATTATGTTTTAAAACCCACTGAATGGGAGCAGTTTGTGATTTAATCTTCTTTTGTGTTAAATGTAGTATATATTAAGTTTATTTCTTCCCTCAAACTGACAAATGTTTTGACACCTATTATTCAGTCTTTGTAATTATGTAATTGCACTTAGAAATAAAAAATATATAAACACCAAAATCCTGTTTGTACACGAGCTTGAAAACGCTCAGTTCAATTGTTTGAAGCCCGATCAGCGAATGTTTACTTTTGTTTATTCTGGGATATATAATATCCCAATAGTGGCAAATGGAAATTTGTTTGTCTTTCAATACAAACGTGTATTTTTAAATGTTTTTCCTCACATAATTCGCTCATTAATTCAACAGCTGGAATCTGGCCGTCTACAGGTGTTTATTTCGAAGCCTGAATTCCAGAGAGAAGCATTGAGGGTTGCTGGTTTTCTTCTGAGTCGACGTTAAGCGCTGTCTGTTACAGGCTGCAGGGAGAAAAGAAAACTGTAATCAGTGCAGTGGTTTAAACATAAGCAGTGTAAAATTAATAAATACCATATGCACAAAAAAAAAAAAAAAAAAAAACTACATCTAAGGATTAGTTTAGTAACAATTATTCTGATGATTAATTTTTTTACACATTATAAATGGATAAAAAATGCTTAGAATTCAAGTCCTTTCTTAAATAAGAAAAACATTTTATATTTTAAACTGCAATATTAATAAAATGCTGTCATCTATGTTGAAATTTATATTAAATAAGAGATATGTTGCTGTTGAACTGGTTTGTAGTTGAAACCAAATAGTCACACAGACACTCTGTATAAACAGACAACCAGGTTTGGTTTATCTGACTAATGACGTGCAGCATCTTTACTAGCCTACATGATGGTCAGTTCTAATGCTTTGACAGGAGCCGTCATTAATGAGAACATTTCACCTTTTCTGCTGTTAGCTGGGCCTCTGCTGGAGCTTTCTCCTGGCCTTCTGGTTTCGACTCGCTCTGTGAGGAAGGCGCTGTTGCCTTGGTTCCTTCCACATCATTAAGCTTGGCCTCTGTGTTGGGCTTTTCGCCTTCTTCCTCTGTAATCTTTGGCCGCTTGGGAGATTCCTATCAAAGTGCAGCGAACGTTGAGGACGGCCTAGCAGTAATCCAACTGTGACGGTTTGGCGATCTGACAGACTGAAGCTCACCTCTGTGGACTCCTCTGCTTTTCGTTTAGTCCCTCCCCTCTCGTTCTTCTCGTCGATGACCAGAGTCCCCTCCTCCTCGTCACTGCTGCCCTCGGTGTTGGCTTTCTCTGCGCCGCCTATGTCTCCAGTAGCTTCCGATGAGTTCTCATTCTTTGCCGACTGGAAAGAGAATAAAGTAAATGCAAAAGCAATACAAATTTAAAAATCACCATGAACCAAGAGATAGACATCCATTCATAAAACATTCTATACAACAGCATTAGAGGTGAAGAACTTGCCTGTTGCTTTGATCAGGTCGATATTTTATTTCATAAAACAAAACCTTAAACCACAAGCAACAAATTAGAATCGTACAGGAATTAGGAACTTCTCAACATTAGGGAAGCATGTCAATATGGTGGTGAAAATTTAAATAAAAGCAACGTATGTCTTACTAAACAGTATTAATCGCTTTCATTGTAAAGGAATTTGTAAAGATTCTGACAAAAAGCACAACCAAAGATTCATTATATTTATCTCAACACAGTAGTTTATTGAAAACATTGTTGCATTTGAGGTTATGGTGAAAAAAAAAGAAATCTGAACATTTTAGTGCTCCCTTAGAATATTTTCTGCTGCTTTAACCAGTGAAGCATCCGCAAATATATCAGACAGAGAGAACCCGATTATTTGGTACTTCTATTAATCTGAGCAGTTGTTTGCAATATTGATGTTTTACACAGAGATACACGTTCATTCAGGCAGACCACCAACCTCGTAGGCTTCGTGAGTGACAGTGGGGTTGTTCTCAATTTCCCAGAGTCCCTCAGCAAAGCCTTTCCTCTTGTTGGTCTTTCCAAATTTCTCCTTGCATTCCTCATATGGGAAAAGATCCTTGGCCCCCAGAAAAGCCCTGTGATCATTGAACATTTGAGATGAGCCAAAATCTGAAATCAAGCTCACAACAAAAATATGTCAACAATGACAGAGCTCTGCAAGCTACATATTATTACACGAATTTATGTTAGGGATCGATTGATTTGGTTAACAATGAAAGTAATGAGAAGTAACAGAGGTGCCCAAAGTGTATCATGTTTTAAGGATTTTTGTTTGAAATGCAGCATTTTTATAGTGTGCGCCAAGATGTGAGCACTGAGGCTACACAGTAATTGATATCTGACCAATTTAAAACAGTAAAGTGGCACAGTTTTTGACATTTCTCCTGCACAAGGTAAACTAACAACAGGTTAAACACAAAATACTTACGTCTCATGTGTCCCAAAGAAGAACACCTGGTACTTGTTTGAGGGCGACTTCACAGCTCCTTCGGGTAGTTCGTCAATCTGAGAAAGGAAAGAGGAGGAGAATAATAAAATGCAAACTTAAAAAGAATAATGGGAAAGGTCTCAGTCTCATAATCTAATAATAATTGCTGAACATCCTTCCTGTGCACCTTTTGGGCCCGTCATTCTGCTGGCATCAATAGCCTTTCAAAAGGGCATAGCAAAGTACAGAGGGACAAAAACACCACCACCACCACCACGTCTGTCCAGCTACAGTGTAGCTGGACAGACATTTGCCTCTGCCAGACGGGGCTTTTGGCATTCACCAGATAGGAGCGCTGTGAGCTGGTAGTTGGGGCTGGGCCCAAATTCTGTTGAGATGAAGCTGATAAGATTGAATGGGGGAGGGAAAAGACACTGCCAAAAGTCACCGTTACAGCTGTAATCTGTCTGCAATATTAACTACTCACATTTACTCAGTTACATTTACTAAGGTAACTTCTTGAACAATTACATTTTACTTTAGTAAAGTTAAGTTTAAGTATTACTTCCGTGTAATTTGGGGTTATAAGAAAAGTGAGAGAGAAAGAGACAGACACAATTCTCAATTTCATTTAAAGGGTGAGAAAAAACATGGAAATGTAAACTTCACTCCAACACACAGAACCTGGTCAAACTGTATAAGTAAACACATGGAAATGTCCGACGAGCAAGGGAACCTAATGTGACAAAAAAAAAAAAAAAGATCCTGAAATGAACACAATGCCTGTCTTAAATGATAAACTAAAGACACGATGTGACAGAACAAGTAAAAAGAAAGCCATTTCTACGTGAGAAGCAGCGCAGTTGTGAGGCCAGGTGCGCATGTTTACAAACAGCGAAGCATAAAACCGTCATAAATAAGTCGGTAATTAAACAGCTGTAAAGAAAACAAACATATCTAATATGCATTTCATGAAGATAAATGACTTAGCGCGTTGTTATACCACATGTTAAGCTGTTAGTTAACGTTCGCTCACGGTCAGCGGTTATCGGTGCTTGACATGACCGTTAGAGTTTGTGGCTCACGCGCTGCTCCCTGTAACGGCTGCGAAAAGCTTAAAGTTAACGCTAGCCGCTCCACAGGCCTCAGGGGACACGAGAGCGGCGCATAACGAGAACTAACAAATAAGTCAATGACAGCATCGGTGTATAATAAGGTGACTGTAATTTTTATGCTATGGTGCGCACGAAAGCAATGTGTAATCGCTAACTATTGGGTCTTTTCTGGCTAAAAACGGCCGCGCTAAGCTAACTCACGGTAGCTGGCTACCGTTAGGCCTCTCGGGTGAACAAGTGGAAGGTAGAACGGCAGCAGCAGACGGACAAATTCAAGTTAGCACAGTCAAAGCTGGAAGCTAAACATGCAACGGCGGGAGCTTACCCTCGCAGGCCAGTGTGGATACCCCTTCATTTTAGCAAACACCAGGTCTCCAGGTTTGTATTCCTTTTGCCTGTTGGATCTCGGCATGGCTCTGGTTGAATATCAGAGATGTGTTTGAATAAAAAGAAATGCTAGTGTGGCTTAAAATTTCTTGTGAACACCTTCTGCGACAAAAGCCAAAGCAGTGTCGATCTGACAACCAAATAAACAAACCAGGCGCGGAAAAATTGGAGCGAAGCCGCAGCGGGCGATTTTTTTTCTTCGTTCTTCTTCTTTGGATTCAGAGCAACGAAACCTACCCGCAGCCAAAAAATAAGAGAACAATTTCTGCGCTACATGAATTTCTATTGCTTAGTGCGAAATATGTTCTATCGAGTATAAACGTTAGCCCGTCCTCCGGACTATTTAGGTTTGAAATGGAAACCCGCTTTCCTCGACAGACGCGCCCCCCAGTATTTACATGGAATCAAAACACAGCACCCCCTACTGGCCAGAACTTCACATAAAAGTACATTTCTCAAACATGAAATTGTGACTAAATACATGGGTGACGTCGAAACAAAACCAAACCTCTACCTTTAGATTCGTATTTTTATTTTTATATATAGATAGTCAAGAATTACCTGGTTTTATAGTAGAATATAATGTAGATTAAACTAGTATTTTTTACTTAACACTAATAGATGAAATATATTTAATGAAAGGAAAAGGAACCATGATTTTCATTTTTATTGTCTTAGCATTCATTTTCTTCAGTCAATTTCTGACTTTAATCTCACAATTCTGAAATAATCAACACCCGAAATGCTCTGAGATTAATGTCAAAATATGGGTTTGTACTTAAAATAATGGCCTACGTCACTTTTTGTAAAATGTGTTCTTTTTTTTTTTTTGCCTAAATCATCTTTTGGCAATAATTTTTTTCATCTTGTTTCCCCCCAAAATCACTTAGGCCATTATTTCAGGTAGGTGGCGATATACATATACTTTTCAATGACCCTAATCCTTTTCCGTAATATTGAAAGGCACCAGTATTTAGAACGAGAACCTGTTGTTTCACGACCTGCTCACTAGGGGGCTCTATAGTTTCAGCACTGCTGTAAATAGCACAGGAAAAAGAAGTCGGCGGTCGTCCTCAATCACTGGATGATGAAGGCGAATGTTTTGATGGAGTCAAGGGATTACTGGTCGTAGTTTACGAATGCAGAGTTACTTTAAAGCGACACATTGTGTACGTTTTGCTCAGCAGCAGACATTACAGTTAAAATTTCTGCATCTGGGCAAGAAACTGAGAAGATAGGTCACGGTGGCCTAGCTAGCATTCG
The DNA here is from genome assembly GCA_903067095.1 of Girardinus metallicus. Classification (NCBI taxonomy): domain Eukaryota; kingdom Metazoa; phylum Chordata; class Actinopteri; order Cyprinodontiformes; family Poeciliidae; genus Girardinus; species Girardinus metallicus. The sequence goes on along the minus strand of CAEGAE010054859.1, from coordinate 57,112 downwards.
CTAGCTCCGTGTTTCCAGTTGATCAGCTCATGCTGATCAACTTTAATGATCTAATCGCTGTTATTTTATCTGTTTAGCAAAGATAGTCGTACATTTAAAACTCGGGTCAGCTCACCAAGAAACACGCTTGTGCGGCTTTTTCAGAGCGACTCATCCATGTCCACTAGTTCCTGCAGAATACTAATCCTCGGCAGCCTCAGCAAAACATGTCTCTAGTCGCTTATGGTAGCAGTGATGAGAGTGACACGGAGGAAACCTCGACCTCCGCCGCAGCAGAGAGAAAACCCAGCGGGGGAGGGCTCTTCTCTTTCCTGCCTGCGCCTAAAGCATCTGAATCTGCAGCTGGAGGGAAGGAGGCAGCATCCAGGGCAAGAAACTCAGCAGCAAAGGAAAGCGCAGGAGGGTTCCTGTCCAGTCTGCCCAAACCCAAGAAACGAACAGAGCCCGTCAAGATCCCTGTGCCACAACTTCAGAGGCGGGATGTAAGTTAAATCAGACCCCTGATCATGCGCAGTGCTTACTCTGGTTGACCTGAGATCATTTCTAATAATTTTTATTTACAGTCAGACTCGGATGATGATGAGCCAGTCCCAAAGAAGCTGCAAACCCAAGTAAGACGGTGCAATCAGTAGGCCTGTCACGGTAACACATTTTGTTGGACGATATATTGTTCCAGAAGTTATTGCGATAAACGATAATGTTGTTGTTTTGAGACCATTTTTAAGTAATATGACGGTAATGGCGAAATAATAATTCAAGAACACATTCTAAAAGATCTGTCAACTTTAAATTCTAATTATTTAACACTGGAACTGGAAAATAAATATTCAAAATAAATAAAACAACAAATAAAATTAACTTTGAAGTCTGTGTAAACAAAATTGTCCTTCAAAATAAGGGCTATTTATCACCAAACTTAAGACTTTAATCAGTTTTTGGTAGAAAGAGAAGAAAAAAAAGAGATAAACGATAAATCATGCCAATGGAAATTATTGAGTTTGTTTTAATTTATTATGCAATTTATTGATTATTGTGACAGGCCTAGTAATCATTAATTTCACCTTCTGGAGTTCAAAGGAGTTGTAAACCTTTCAAGAAAAACTAAAACTCCTCTTAGTTTGTCGCTGTAACACGAATCATTCCCATCTTAACCAGTTTGACCGTTCCTCTCACCAGGGTGCCGGTTCAGGTCTGTCCTCCATTCTCCCCAAACCCAAAAACCTAACAGTGAAGGAGACGGACCGACCTTTGATCCCTCACACGCTCACTAAGCGTCCAGACCCCAAAGCACCCAAACCTGGAGCTGCTGCTCCGGGTCTGATCGGTTCCAGTGCGTCTCCCTCCGCCATCAAAGCCGCGGCCAAGTCAGCGGCCCTGCAGGTGGCGAAGCAAATCGCAGCAGAAGACCAGAACAACGAGGAGGACGTAGCCCCTCAGAACTACTTTTCCCTGGAGGACGACTCCCAGCCTCTTCCCGACGTCGTCCCGATCGTGGATCCTGAGCCGGCAGCCCCAGCTGAGCTCTGTCCCTATGTGGCCGCTGATGAGCCGGGACAGTCGAATGCGCCTTTGGACTTTGGAGGGAGCCAAGAGGGAGCGAGTGCATGGGACGGTCAATATGACCAGTATCAACAACCCATGGCCGGCCCAGAGGCGTTCCCCGAGGTAAAACCCACTATTTATAGGAGCCAGCTCGCTTTAGACGCAGAGCACTGTCTGCTCAATTCTTCACTGGTAGAATCTGACCTGAAATGTAACTAAAGCCAACTATTACTGCAACTGACAATTATTTTAGGAATCAATTAATCTAATTATTCATTTAACCTCTTAAGCTTTTTCATGCAATGTTAAAAAGACATTAAAATATGCAAACAAACAATTAAATTTCTTTAAAAAAAAAAAAAAAAGTTTTATTGCCTAATGTAGCATTTCTTTAGTGAATTTGAGCCGATTGAAGCTAAAACTGCCATTTGAGGAGTTTTGGGTAAAACATATCTGCAGACAAACGTGTTTTAATTGCAAAATGTAAATATATTTTGTACAGTTCTGGATTAATTTCTGCTCTGAATGTTTTTTTTCCCAGCAAAATGCATTTTTTTGAGTATCTGTACTCCAGTTAGCGATTAATCGATTGCTAAATTAGTTGACGATTATTTCAGTAATTGATAGGATTAATCATTTCAGCCGACATTTTGGCTGAACATTTTCTCACTTTGTTGTAAATAAATTATTTCCACTCTAAATACTTTGTTCCCATCTATAAGTATGATAAAGCTATACTCCAGGTGCCTTTTGTTTTCATTTAAAGGGATACTATGACGCGCCGTACTACGAGAACCCTAACCCGGAGTTAGCAGAAGCCGAGCCGCCGGACAACTCCACCATGTTTGACGACGAAGGGGTAAGAAAGATTTGCCGTTTATTAATAAAACCGCCTTTCTGAACTCATTTATGCTTCATCTTAGGCCTTAAATTGGCTTCTAATTTGCAAACCGCTACAAACTCCTTCTCACTTGCCTGCTGTGCAGTTCATGCGGCTGCAGGGGAAAAGAAACCGAGGCAAAGAGGAGGTGAAGTTTCTGGAAATCAAAGGAGACGACCAGCTGAGTGGGAACCAGCAGTGGATGACCAAGAGTATCTCTGAGGAAAAACAAACCCGCCAGTCGTACAGCAAGGTGAACGTTTTGCATGAGCTCTGTGTGGTTTTGGTTAAAAACCGTAAACTTGGGTGCGGGTGCTTTTATTGAAAAAAAAAACATAAAGCTACTAGAAATAACGACGCGTTTAAAGCTAACTTTAGTGCTTTTTGATGTTTCTGCAGAGAAGAGGAGAACAGCCTACGGGGCAACAGAGGCGAAAGCATCAGATAACGTATCTCATTCACCAGGTGAGCAGCTGCTGAAAGACGCAAAGCATTTAAATCATAACTCTCAGAAACATTAACCATAAAGTTTCATTCATCATAGTGTTTGCGACACTTTTTCATTTTAAACACTTTTTAATTCAGATTTTATGTCACAAGAGCACAAATTGTACCCAGCAGGGAAATGGATGGAAAATTATACATATGGGTTTCTCTGTTTTAGCTTTGAAACAACTTAGTTTCAGTGTACTTATAGTTCTTATCATCTTAGATGTTTTATTTTTTTAATCAAACAACAACTTCCAACAATTTTACTGGAGTAAAATTGAGCCGGAATTCATAATATTTAATAGCAGTTCTTCACCATGTGCATTTCACACACTGCAATGACAATACATTTGCAAAATATTGTGTTGCCCTAACCTGTCTGAACATATATTTTTAAGTCTTTCCACAGACTGTCACATTGATTTAGGTCCATACTTTGACTAGGTCATTTTAGCACATAAATGTGTTTTAATCTGCATGGGGATTGGTGAGTTGAGGATGATGGATAGAGTTAGTTTTTCGTTCACAGTTTCTGCTGTTCAGGTCAAAAAGTTCAGTTTTGCCCTCCGACCTAAACTGTGGAAGAGGAATACAGATACGGCCAAATGTTTTTGATGTTTATTTGTAAAAAAAAATGCTTGAAAACCTTATTTATATGCTGTTCTGTGTCAGTGCATCACATAAAATCTAATTGAAAATGGAAAAACGTTCACAGCACTTCAAGCTGTTTTATTCCATTGTAAATGATTCCTACAGATTAACATATTAGCTAATGGTCCATATGGGTTCAAACAGTTCCTGAATTTCTTTGGTTTGCTTTTTCCCAGGCGAAGGAACGTGAGATTGAGCTGAAGAACAACTGGGCAGAAAACAGGATGACCCGGCGTCAGACCCAGGCCAAATATGGCTTCTAGATCCTGTAGCTTTGGACTGCTGTGGCGTACAGACACATCGTACCCCAACTTACCCATCTCCAGATTTATCCTCTTCCTTTAGAAGCAAAACCTGTTTCTTTCTTCCTGATCTGCAGCCTGCAATGTCTTGAACTGATAATACTCTGTTTGATATGGTGTTACTCTGTCTGAATCCCGGTCACTCCTCATAAACATAAAGGCTGAACCTACAGAGAAACCCAACCGGTGTTTTTAAGGTACCAGAACCACACATGTTTTTCCTTTGGATGTTTATAAAACATATTCATGGTATTTTCTAAGGTCTGATTTATTGTTGTGCGTTTGGTTGTTTTTAGTTACAATTTTAAGATAGAAAGCTCTGATGTAAAATATTCACTGAATCATCAACCAGTCAGTAAATTATGCTACAATGACGACTTCGTCGAGAGCCAACCACGCGCTTCAATTTGGCCAATCTTTGTTGCACAAAAATAAATAAATGTCAAATTTGGTTCCACCGCTCCAAAAGAAGAATTCTCATTTTAGTGAAAATTCTTGACTTTTTTGCCTCAGAAATCTTAAAGTAGATTCAGAATTTCCTAATAATTTTTAGGTGTTGGGGAAATAATTCTGAGATTTAAGCCAAAATTCAAAGAAAAAACCCTCAAAATTCTGACTTTAATCTCAGAATTCAGTTATTTTTTTTCTTAGAAAATTCTGAGATTGAAAGAAGAAGTCTGATTAATATCAATTCTTGACTTTTCGTCTCAGAAATCAGAGTAAATTAAAAAATCTGTTTAAGAATTTTCAGGGGAGGGAATTCTGAGATTGAAGCTAAATTCTAAGAAACAAAATGCACAAATTCCTATTTTGAAATTCTTGACTTTTTTTTTGCCTCCGAATTCCATGAGTGAAATTTTGAGGCAAAATAATTTTGCCTTTAGTAAATTTCGCAGAAAGAAAATCTAAATTATTAGATTAAATCCAGAAAACTAAGAGTGGAAACAGTCAAAATTCTGTTTCTTAATCTCGAAATTGTCTTGTTTCTCTCTCTCTTTTTCACATCTTGCCAGAATTCTGATTCTAACTTTTATCTCAAAATTCTGAGATAAAACTCAGAATTCTGGCTTTAATCTCTTAAATTGACTAATTTGAGATTTTTTTTTTTTCCCCTCTCAGATTAAGTCATTTTTTTCCATTGATGCTGTTCTGTAGCAAACATCTTAACTTATTTTATTGTACTGGGAGTACTAGAAATCTGTAACACTTGTTTTCTTTACCACTTTTCTTTCTTTTTCTGCTGCGGGTTTCAGTTGTTTTAGGTTCAATCTGAACAGTTTGATCGCAGGATTGTTGGGAGAAAATGTGAACTTTAAAAGCCCAAACTAAACTGTCCAGATGGACACATTTGCATTTTTTACATCTTATGTGAACTATAGGAGCAGTTCTGTACATATTATTTTTCTCTGAAATGCCAGATAAACCCTTCATTAATAATGTGCTGGTTCTCTCCAGTAGCTTAGCGATGCTAACAAGATACCAGAAGGATTTCTTCAAAAGCCTGTAAATGTGAACGGATCCAACTCAACCCCAGATAAAAACCCAAATGTTATACGTCGACAGCAAACGGTGAATTTGTAGTCAGAAAGGAATTTAAAGTTACAGAAGTTTAAATATATATTTGTTATGTTGAAACAGGACTAAATGTTAAATCTTTCAATTTGCGTTGCAAAAAATCTCGAGCGCTCTCCCTGTTTTTGTTCACTTTGTATAAGTGTGTAATTAAAATCCAATAAACAAGTTTTGAATTTTTCTTGTTTTCTTACGTTTTAATGCCTTTTTGCTGTTTCTTAAATGTGACATATTGTGCTTCCTTGAACAGATTAGATTTATGTGCTGTACAAAATATTCATTACATTTTTTGCCAAAATAATTCTTGTATGTTTGATTTGTAGCTAAAGAAAATACTTGTACCAACATGTGAAAAGCCCTTTCTGCTTAATTTTTCAATACAGTGTAGAACTAATCTGTTTATTTTTGGAATAAAAAAATAAGAAATGGGCAGGAAAAGATGCTTAATAGATTTTTTTAACAGCATTTCAACAAGGTGAAGTTAAAACAGCCACTAGAGGATTTTTTGGTATAACATATTTACAGAGAAAGGTTTTTTTTTTCCTATCTTAAGTGCAAGATGTATTTATTTTTTGTACATTTTTGCCTTATTTGGTGTTCTGAAAATTATATTTTAGCAAATGGCCTTTTTAGAGAATAAATACTCCAGTTAACCATTAATCAGGATGAATTTTGTATAATTAATCCACATTAGAATAATAAATTAGCTCAAATACATCACTAAAACCCAGAAATCAATTAAAAAATCCAAATGAAACATTATCTTCCAGAAAATTATCATCCTAGTAAACGGTAAGCTTTTATTTTCCATAATGAAGAACAAATTGACTGATTCCAAAGTGAGATAAAGATTTATTCCTACATGTTGTATTTTTGTTTAGCGATATAAAAACCATCAGCTTGATATTTCTTAAATATTTGCGAGTCCTTTACTTTTTATCAGTGTGCGGTGATGTTGATCCCCGCTGGGTTTGGACGGTTGTTGAGTCTTTACCGTCTTCCGCTTCCTGCGCGTCAGAAACGGCCGTTAAAATGGCGGCGTCGTCGTCCTCCTCGGCGTCAGCCTTTGAGTCGCGTTCGGCCGCCAGCAGCTCCCGTTGCTTCCGCAGCTGCTTCTGGTGGCCCGCGGACAGATCTTCGTACGGCAACAGGGAGATAGGAATGCGAACTGTGTCCTTCCCATTAACCTGGAAGACATTCCCAGTAGAGACGCAATTCATAGATTAATAATGAGTTCGTCAAAAATTGACTGATTTCATTGGCCGACTAACGATTAATGAATATGCGGCCATTTTCTTTAAAAGAAACAAACAAACAAAAAACGTTTCATAGTATAAATGGCTACATTTTTCATAATATGCTACATTTTAATATTTTTGTAACAACTGCATTAGATACCGACTAAATAAACAGAAATTTGTTTTTTCACATTATTACAAAATATAACAAACCAAGAACCACTTACGTGGCTGAAAGGAATAAAATATGTGAAATGTTGCAGATCGGCTGAAGGAGCGCCATTAAGCAGAAACGTAAGGAGTTTATGTAGGGTATTTATATTTTAAAACAGAACCGCATAATGTGCATTTTTCATCCCACACCGGACTGTTTGGATCGTTTCTCTTTCCTGTTCTGGTACGGCCGCGCCGCCAATATGCGTTTCCGTTTCAACGGCTCCGCTTAAAGATTACTAGCGGCGCCCTCTGCTGGACGGCGGCCAAACTACAACACAAAAATACGTTTTTAGGGTGGACTTTATTAGTTAATCGATTGAAACTCATTTTAATCCAATAACCTATTAATCGACAAGTAATGGTAAGTCAGTTAATTATCTGTATTCCTATTTTAAAAAAAATTAAGCACATTGTTGGTGTATTTTAAAGCAAAAAAAAAAAAAAAGGTAACTGTCCAGAAGTTACTGGAAAAAGTACAAAAAACAAGAGAGAGAGAGAAACTCACTGTGATATCACACCAGTACTCTCCCAGTTCCTTCATTGTCTCAAACGGCAGACTCAACGCATGAGGCGGAACAACAATTCCCAGCTGAAGAGGTGTGACAGAAACAAGAACAAATCAGCTGCTTATATTCTCAATCAAGTTATTTTGTACACAGTTATTCAGTCCAACAACCATGAAAGAACTCTTATTAGGCTGACACAAAATATCAAATCGCAGTAGTCACGGCTGTATAAGTGTGTGCAAAAATCATGCCTGCAAAAAGCTGTTTGAATGCCATATTTTAACAGGTTAATATATGTCAAGTGCCTTGCATTTACATTTGCATACCAATATTACATTTGACCACCTTGAAGAAGTGCCCCTGCTTTTCACGCACACACCTTTCCACACTGATATTGCAATCGGTTGTTTCAGATAACAATTAATTTTAAAAAAACAATTAAGACCTCATTAGGTCATCATTATCAAATCAACATAGAAAGTTTTAAACCTTTTTCTTGGCTATTTCAGTCCCCAGACCTACATCTTGTAGAAAATCTGGAAAAATAGAGGAGGACTGACTGCTGTCCTCTTGGCAAAAGGTAGTTGAACAATGTATTACCAGAAGGGGGCATCATATTGATTATTAATTAAAGATTCAGATATATCTTAATTCATTTTAAAATTTCTTTACCAGCGTTGCCAACAACAGTGAACAGTGGTGCATACAAAGTAAAAGTAGACAAACCTTCTTTTCAAACTGTCTGCAGACGACTTCTTTAGTGAGCTGGAAGTCGTCAGACAACGTTTTGATGATTTTTAGCTTGGAACGCTTAAGGAGCTCAACTGTCTGTAAATAAAAGGAGTTGGAAAACACTCAGTAAAAGCAATTCGTCTTTCATCCCAGTGTTTTAGGTCAGACATAGGAGCAATTCTGAGTAAATAAATCATCAGTGCCAAATAAACTCACCATTTGTCCTGTTCTGGTTTGTAATCTCTGATCTGGTTTTCCCTCACGCAGAAGCTGTGTATGAATAAATGAAATGACAACGAATAGCTATATCTTACCATTTAAATTGTAAGATAAATTGTCACGTTTAGTACGCACTCTCAGCTCCTCAGTAAACATCTGTTTATTCTCCGGTGATGGATAAACGGCGAGGCCTTGGGCCAGCAGCCTATTTCGCCCGATGGACTTCTTCACAAACACGGTATCACCTCTGCCACCGAGTTCTGTTATTTTTAACCAAAGGAGGAGGTTTTAATATAATATTTGACTTTTTAAAAGTAATTTTGCATCAGCGTTGGGGGTGGTAGACACTCACTTTCAACAGTTTGGGTGAGAATGAGCTCCATCTTGTCCTTGGGAGCATGTTTGGTGTCCTCCACTAGCTTGTAGACTCTGTGTCTTCGGGGGTAAAGCCTCGGCGGACTGCCCTCTTTGGACAAAGGGACCTCCCACCATCGCTCCACTATAACCGTGTGCTGTGGACATTATTTAAATGATTTCAGCTGTCTTCACGTGAAGAAAAGACATTAAAACATCACAAACAGGCAGGAATATCCTGAACCGAATCCTGACTTCAAATCAGAAACCAGAAAGGAGAAATAATCAACTAATCAAGTTTGTCTGTGCAGCAACAAGGCAGTTCATGGTTCTTAACATTGTGAAAACATAAAAACATCATATAGTCGACAACATAAGAACTGAGATGAGAGAATCAAACGAGGTCCAGATTTTGGATAGATTCTTCATTTCAAAACTGTGAACTTTTTCAGAATTAGATGCCAGAAGTGGAAGTTTATTTTAATTTAACTAACTGGAGACTATTTGTTTATTATCAGTACATTGAAATAATGAAAACTGTCAAGATGTCAAACTTCATTTTCTTGAGATAAGAAAAAGTCCAGTCCGTCATTTCATTAAAGTTTAAATATGTTGAAATTAAACTAACTTCTTAGTGTGTTCACAATTTCATAATCTCACTGTGTCGAGATTACATGATTTTAATGTTTGGTTTGTAATGATAATGTCAATTAATTCAGAAAGGATTACAAGCTCGATTTGCTCTAATTACCTATTGTAATTATCTCAAGACAACTTGACCTCAATCTCATAATGCTGAAATAAAATGTTTTATTCTTATGGTCTTGAGATCGTAAGATCACCTGATATAAAACTTTCATAATCTCAAAATAATAATAAAAAAAGACTTCATGCTTTTCATTATCTTTCGTGACAGTTTTATTATGTAAAAATAAAATGCATTTTTGAATACATCTACATTTTCATAATCTCATCTTTAGTTGTCAACAACTTCATAATCTCATATTATCAAAATAACAATAATAGGGTTCTGTTGTTGTAACCAAATGTATTCCTGGTGGTTTTTGTCATGTTGTTTATGTCAATTTATCTGAAAATTCTCAGTTAGATTTAAAACTACGGTAAAGCAGAACTAGAAAAAAAAGTCAGAGCCCGATAAAGTGTGGCTCCTGGATTGATAAAGGTTTGGCATTAATGAAAATATCATAAACCTAATTGGTTTAGCGGTGATACAAATGTAAGATTGATTGATAGACTGCGGTACTGACCTGAGCAGGAGTCAGGGAGAAGCTCCTGACAGCGGGCTGTCTGAGCAGAACCTGAAGGGCGAAGCGGCCGCAGCTAAACATGTTGGTCCAGCACCGAACTGGGAACCAGGGCCGCCAGTAACCTCACCGATACCGCTCCCTCAGAGCTTCACCCGGCCCTCGGATCCAACACAGACCACACTAACTAAGCAATAAGCTAAACTCTGTTAGCTTCAGCCATGAGCACTCTCACTACTACAAACATGCGTCGGTTGAGTGGCGTAAAGGCATACAGAGTGCGCCATCTATCAGACTGGAGGAGGTACTACATGTACTTATTTACTTAATTTATTGGAAAATGTGTGAGAAAATCGAGAAAACTTAGCATTTAGATTAAATGAAAATCCAGTTTACACATTATATCCCCTAACAATGCTCTCATTAATCGTTATGACCAAACTCCTTAATATATTGGACTTGGTTGTTTTTTTTTTGTCTATTATAATCCATGACAAATATAAATCTAATCTATGCAGGTAAATTATTACCATAATAATGAATGTCATTTTATAACTGACAGTGAATTATCTATTTCTCCAATAGTTTTAATATTACTATTTGTTAAAAATGTTCACTTTTCTTTTTAAACTTTAAACAATTAACATCTCTATCCAGGTTATTGTTTCAAAATAAAAAAATTGATGGACAGATTTTCATTGTCATTCAAACCTGGAAAATACTTAATTAAGTTGTGTATTACTTCAAAACAGTTCCCAATACACAGAACCGGAAGTGATCTGCGCCATCTTGGTAGGCAGAGAAACGCTACATTAACTAAGCTAATTTTTTTTGTCTAGTTTTCTCAGCAAATACTACAGTAAATATCACTGATATTTATCTTAGTATTACACAGAGATGGTAGAGAACTAACAATTTGTAATCGAGTAATAGTTGTAACTAACTTATGTTATTTATAAGTTAGTGAGGAATGAAGCGAGAGCTAGTCCTAAGCTTGTGGATTGTTATTGTTGTCATAGCAACTGCCTACCAAGATGGCTTTCAGCTATAAAGTTTCCGGAAGTGTGACGTCACATGAAAACTATAAATAAGTACTTCTTGTTTTGTCAAAATTGTAAGGGCGACTCAGTCAAATTCAGTCTTATAAATGCCATTAATAATCACTCAGCATTCAACCTTCCCATTTATAGCCGGGCTTATAGTCATATTTTTAATGTCTGGTGCGCTTGTACACTATGTTAGCAGTATTAACGAAAATTTTTACACCACCTGAAAAGATTATAAAATCGAAACTGTAAGTAAATCAAAGAATCTTGTCAAGGACAGTAAGATCTACAAAGATTTCAAACGCATAAAGCCAAAAACATAATAATTGCAATGATGGGTGGAGTACTGCAGAGTACTTTTCCAGTCATATGGGTTGAACACTGTAGCGGGGTTAAACTGGGCCAGATTAGAAATAAGACAACAATGACAAAGCATGTTGCAAAAAGTCACCAATTTGTAACCAGGTCAGCCTCAGCAGAATAACAATTTTTTTTAACATCTTGCATTTCAAATATCTGGTGTCTCATCATATTCTGACTTAAAAATGTTGAGTTTTTGTGGGTGTGAAGCTGTAATGTGAAGGAGATTTGATATCTGATGAGTTGCACCACAGTCTGCAGAGAACAACAGATACTGAGTTGATGTTGAGGGTTTAAGCTATAAAACACAAATTAACTTATTGCAAAATCATGTTTTTTAGAGAAACAAGCAGAAATAAGGCATGTAGGGTGGAATTTCTGGCTACAGCCACCAAACATTTTTCTATCTAAGCTTTAATATGGTCAAGAAAAAAGCAAGAAACTGTCAGAACAAAGACAGAAATCTACACTACCAGCAGTGCAAGAATAACCTCCTCAATCATTTTAAGACCTGAACTCTGATTTAAGTCACACATCCCCGGCTGCTGGCTCCTGAAAACTGGTTGCACCATAGAAGCTTTTGCGGTCTGGCAGCAAGTGGCGTCCTGCAAATACGGTGGTGCAGCAGGTGAGCAGAGCCATGCAGCAGCCGCAAACGAACACCAGGGCCATGGCGACCCACAGCAGCGTCGTTACAACAAAGGCGAACTGGTAGGTTGTCTTGTGGCAGTATGGACCTTTATCAGAGTAGTTTGGTGGGTAAACTGCATAAACCCACGAGGAACCTAGAGGAAGAACGCACAAGAAGATAACATGTGAGATTTTAATCAGCTGAGCGGTTGAAACTAGAGATATGCAGTTGCTTTCCAAATTTTACCGCTGTTCATGTTTTGGATTTCTAAAGCTAAATTTCAAAAAGATGCAGTTTTGCAAGAATAATCTCTGCAAGCAAACATGAATTCTGCAAAACCTGGACTTATTTAACCAATAATATACCTGAGTACCATTTCTGTTTTCCATTTTTGCAGCTTAAACGCCACACTGAATGTAGCTTTGTGCTAAATGAATGGATAACATAAAGGAGATTTAAAGGAGCCAACCATTTGTAACCCAGTGTTAAAAACACAAGTTATAAAATGAATAGATGTTGAGAAATGTGTAACCCCAGTGTTAAAAACACTGGGTTACACATTGTAACCCAGAAATGTGTAACCCAGTGTTAAAAACACTGGGTTACACATTTCTCAGACAATGACAATAAAAAGCACTAAGAATCTTCTGGCTCCAGCAATGAGGTAGGAGACGGTTATAGTCAACAGATTGTTTCTGGATGTTACTATTTAGGGGTGAGTCTGAAAAAGCCTCCAAGATTTCTTGCATGATCTCTTGTCTTTAGCCTCATTGAACCTAACAATTTGTAATCGAGTAAAAGCTTATTGCTTTTAAAAAATGTTTGTATTAATTGGACCAAAAACACTAACTTATGTCTTTGCTTCATTAAGCTGGAAAAATCCTGAATCACCGACCAATCACCTTGATATCAAAGACATGCTTGAACATAATTCAGCATCGTGTCAGCATACACGTGGAAATAAATGTTGTTGTTGGGTGGTTGTATGGATCCTGAATAAAAGTGAGACGAGATTGGAGCCTTGAGGAACTCCACGTTTGCTTTTGTCAGTAAATCTGAAGAGACACTGACTTAAAAATATTTTGGGCATTATAAAACTTTACAAATAAAACTCTGAGTATCTGAAATCCTATTAAGCAAGAAACTTAACTGAAATTATGTTTGTTTTGTTTTTTTTATCTCTAAACACTTTAATTGTTGTGAAGAAAGCATTTTTTCTTTTCAGAGAAGCAGTCAGTTTTATCTCCTGTATTATTTTTTAAACAGAATGGATAAATTAAAAATCACTGCAGTTTTAATCTTAATTTTCCACTGTACTCCAAGTGAATTACTGCTAAATATCACAACATAACATTAATACAAAGGCACTCAAGCATGTTTTAGCACATAAAATCAGAAAGTGCCTTAATGCAAAGAGGTAAACATTCCCCTCACCTGCTATCAACCAGGCGAAGCTGAAGATGTGCAGGAAGCTCATGCAGGCCAAGCTCAGGACGTGAAAGGCTCCATCTTGGAAGCCGCTGGTGCAGTAGGTGAAAGCCAGAGACAGGAGGCTGCTCGCTCCCAGTACCACCAGGTAAATGGGAATGTTGGGCTGCACCGGACAGCGATGCATGTGTGTGGCACCTGCACAGCAGCTGCAAACGTTACACCTTTATCTGCTCAGAACTGGAAGTGCAAGTAGCAAAGTTAACCCACCCAGTCCAATGGCTGCGATCATCACCATCCACCAAATCATGTTCATCACAACTAAAACGGCAAAGAAGAAGAGAGATTAGAAACTTTTATTTAAATTATATTCTGAAGTAGCAGACGAATGGCTTACCAGTCGCTGCAATCAGTCCGGCACCTTGAGGTCTGTAGTCCATCGTTAGAAGTTGGATTTGACTCACCCGAGGGAGTTTTACCACGAAAAGAAAACCTTTAAATCTTCTTTCTTCTGAAGACTTCTACATGGGTTGGTCTTAACACATTAACAAGTGACACCGTTTGCTGTTTAAACAGGATGTGAAGTCACTTGGTTGAAACATTTCAACCACTATTTTGCAACAGCCTCTGCTTCAAAGAGGAAATAATGATAAAATCAGAAACTCTCATCTGATGCAAACAAATTAGCATCCAGAAATATGGCTCAATCGCTCCAACGGAGGCCTCTCTTTTTCTTGCAAATTTGACTTTTTAGAAAACGGAGGGGCCACCTGTATTTCGACAAGTCTACAACCAATTTAATTCAAAATCAGCTGCAAACCCACAAGGTGCAATTTCCTGTGGTCTGACATCTTTCTGACAAGTAACTGGATGCTAAAACAAGACAAACGGCTGATGCATGAACTTTGTGTTTAAAAAATTATGAAGAACTAAAAGGTGAGCTACGTTAAAGTGGAAAATAAACTTTGCTTTTTTTCTTGACACTTTCCCAAAGGAGATTAAATTAAACACATGTAGTCTTCTTACTAATTTGGCGCCCTCTAGCAGGCGTTGGTTGGAATTTATTTACAGGTTTCAGAGTTATTAGGGGTAGAAATGCATTCTGAACTTGTCAGATTTTTATTTGTTGAAATATTTCAAAAACCAGAGCTGCACTTTTGCACAGCTGGTGGCGCTGTTGCCTCGCAGCAAGAAAGTCCTGGGTTTGAATCCTGGCCTGAAGTCTTTCTGCATGGAGTTTGCATGTTCTCCCTGTGCATGGATGGGTTCTCTCTGGGTACTCTGGCTTCCTCCCACAGTCCCAAAGCGTGACTGTTCGGTTAACTGAACATGTGTGTGTCTCTCTGTGTTGTCCTGTTTGGACTGGACACCTGTCCAGGTGTAGACGATGGATGTATAGATTTTAAAAACCTGGCTGTGTTGGTGTATGCCATAAAAATTCCTAGTAAAATACCTTAAAGTTTGTGATTCTGATGTGATACGATGCACAAAAAATACTTTTGCAAGATCCACAATTACCAGATATTGACTTTATGCAATATTTAACTTTTTGCACAATTTAAACTCCTTCAATGTATTCTGTTTAAATAATTTGTGTTGTTCTTTTCCTATTTATTACTGAGTAGTTTTTTTTGTTCTTTTTTTAATCATAGTTATTCAATGTTTCTATTTTATTTTGCCCAACTTTTACTGTTACTCACTGAAATACAAATAAAGCAATATTCTATTACATTCTACCCAGAAAATCTTCAAGGTTTATTAGATGAGGTATTTTTCCAATTTTTCTAAACAGCAGAGGAATTCAATAAGACTGGAAAAACGGATCATAACAGGAGATGAAAGCAGAAGCAGCTTAAACAATTTCATTTATTTGTGTGAGGCCTTGTGTTCAAATTCAAAATAAAATTTACAGTTTTTTTCCCCCAAAAGTTAAAGAAAATATTTTTTTACCTGTCATTTCCTTAATGTAGCCAGGCAGTGACTAGTGAGTAGAAAACAGGTTTAGTTTAAAAGATTGTATATTTCTCTGGGCTGCTATTGTTAGAAATCTGCTGAATTTTTACAAACTTCTGAGTTACAACAACAGTATGGGTCAGTTGTTAGCTGCAAGATGCTTGACCATATACCTGAAATAAAAAATTGCACGTTTCACATCTGGTTTGTTGGTTTTCACGACCTCTCTCAGTTGGAAATTAATGATGGTTTGGATGATAGGAGCAGCTGGGAAGTCCATGCATATGATTCCAAGGCGCTGGTTCTGGTCGGTCTTGGCCTGCAGGTACTCATACAGCTGTGGGTTGATTCCCTTTGCGACAGCTCTGGGGTGGGCGAACACACCAGCTCCACTGGAGTAGGTTAGAAAAATCTGAGCCATATTTCCTGATGGTGCGCCCTCCAGGTGTTTGTAGACACTCTGCCACTTCTCCTCCAAATTCAGCAGAGAGGGAACCTGCAGGCGGCAGCAAACGTACGTCATCGGAAATACTTAAAACTACAACGAGAGCAAATTTATTAGGCTACCATGAACCTAAATTTACATTTTTGATTAAAAAAAATAGACGCTTACTCCTCTCCTTTTTTAGTTTCACAGCAATACTTGTCTGATTCTTGTTGGATTTAGAACTTTAATCTCATTGGCCAATAAGAAACTGGTCAATAATTATTGAAGTGACAAAATCTGGTTTAAAACCAGCAATATATCATGCCCTTTCCAGTGGACATGGAGATGAACGTCTAGACAAAAACAAAACAGTAACTCCTCATACCTTCCAGGCATCAGCTATATCCAGGGAACCGTAGCGCATTCCCAGATCTGGGCCGGTAAAATCCTGCAGGATGATGAGCTTCCCTCGGGCCTCAGCCATGGTCGGCACCAGGCGGCTGTGCCACAGCAGGTCCCAATGGCCGTAGCGATGGATGAAGTCGACCACAGCGTCGTAGATGTTATTCGTCTCACTGAACTCCTCTTTCACACGCATCAACACCGTCTCACTTGGGTATTCGTGCAGAAAGTCAAACACGCCCTCTAGCACATGTCCAAAGTGAGCCCACTGGTAGGAGACTCCGTGGTGGATGGTGAGATTCCCGTTGACGTGACGCACGCGGATATCTAGAAAACGCACGCCGGCTCGGAGCTGGGAGGCCAGGCTCCAGGTCTGACACTCTGCGTAGACGCCGCCGTACAGAGACATGGTGTTGTGTGTTCCTGGCATCGTGACAGCAGACAGCGGCTGATCATCGGGGATGCTGGCCATCCAGGAAGGGTTCAAGAACTCAGGGTTTGTAGTATCGTCATAGTCGGGTCTCTGGATTGCTCCAAAGCTAAACCTGACGACTCTAAAAGCGAGATGAAACCGGTTCATTATACTGTCCAGGCACGTGGCAACTAAGTGGCATTATGATGTCACCAGGTGACGAATGCTTGGAAAAGATAAATGTCTGGATGTGCCAAAACTTTCTCTAGTTGAACAGAAACAAAACTGAAGTTATTATCTTTGGACCACAAAAGGAGCGACCCAGAGTCAACGCACAGCTTCAGTTATTACAGCTGGAAACTAGAGATCAGGTCTGTGTAGTGACAATCTCAGACCTGAACCTTCAGAAACACATAAAGACGGTTACAAAGTCGGCCTTCTATCGCCTGAAGAACATCTCCAGGATTAGAGGACTTATGTCTCAGCGAGATCTAGAGAAACTCATCCATGCGTTTATCTTTAGTAAAAAAATCAATCCTCCAGCTGCAGGTGATCCAGAACGCTGCTGCTCGCGTTCTCACTAAAACCAGGAAGATACAGCACATAACACCAGTTTTAAACTGGTTCCCTGTGGCTCAAAGAATAAACTATAAAATACTGTTGTTAGTTTATAAATCACTGAATGGCTCAGCACCACAATACATTAAAGATCTGATGTTGTTGTATCAACCTTCCAGACCTCTCAGGTCTTCTGGTTCTGGTTCTGCTCTGCATCCAGAACACAACATGGGGAAGTAACATTCAGTGTTTCTGGAACAAACTTCCATAAAACTGCAAAGACGCTGAAACACTGAGATTATGACATCCAGCATCATCACTACTGGCGTTACGGCTGCGATGAATCGATCGTTATATTAGGAGAAAAAGGAGAAAGACTGCAAGATACCAGAGCGTGGCACAAAAAGTAGCAACGTCTCAGACAATCAGATTGGAAATGAAACCTTCGGCACGCTGTGTCAATAATGAACAAATGAAATGGACAAACGATTCAGTCAGATTAGTTACAAAGTGGCTCAAGGACAACAAGGCAGTGTTTGGAGAAGCCACTGCAAAGCCCACAGTCTGACAGAATCACTTTTTAATGCAGTGTGTGTAAATACGTGCCATTATCAAACAATATATTTTATAACAATAATTATTAAATATGCACCATATTGTTTAACTTTGCGCTCCCTGTGTCAGTGTGTGGCCTGTTTCCTCACCCCAGCAGGAGCACCAGCTCTGGTGACAGCCTGAACATTTTCACCGATGTCGTTCCTCTTCCAGTCCTAAAAAACAACGCAACGTAAACGGCACAGCGAGAGAGAGAAAAAGAACCAAAAAGCTAGCATAAAGCTAGCATTCAATTTGTTATAATTCTCAGTAAAGGTGAATAATAAAAAGGACAAGGTGTCTAATTAAAAAAGCTGTATCTCGCCTACATTTAGTGTCCATTCAATAATCAAACAGTTTGATTCTGGTTCAAAGCCAGCTCAGCCTTTCGTTCACCCATACTGACCACTTCAATGGCCGACTTAAACCCTCCTAATCCCAAAAAAACTGAGCGCACTGCTGAGTCAAACATGCTGCTCAGTTCAATAAAGCTCATACCTGAAACTGCGGGTTCAGTCCAGTCGGTCCGGTCCGGCCCGGGTTCCAGAGGACGGTGCACAGAAAGAGCAGGGCAGAAAGAAGCGGGGGACAAAATGACAGCCAGAGTGTCAACCCGGGTTTTGTAGTGAGAAAAACTGCAGAAGAGCAGCTGAGCCGCGGGTGGGAGCGCAGAGGGGAAAACACGAGTGTGGGGGCTGAGAGGCTGACAAAATACCGGTTTCTAAACGTGTAATAGTTTTAAAATTACTTATTTATATTAATTTTTTTTTTTTAAATCGACCGGTTTTTACAATTTGCACATCAAAACTTTACACGAATCAATAAAAACATGTTTATTTAACCTGTCCAGGTGTAGCGTGCTGATTAAACAAGTACAGAAATAGTTGGATATTTGCTCAAAATAGAAAGTATTTACACACGTCTACCGCAGCTGACTGTTTTCTCACTGTTTTTTTTATCATTATAACGCGAAAATGGAGGAATTTGATAAGGGCTGGAATTACAGTGTAAACTAACCTGTTGAACATTGTCACGAATTTCAATGCTGGCAACAAAGTAGCAACCATTTGAGAAGAAGAAGAAGAAGAAGAAGAAAGAAATATGATTTTCACAATTTTTTACAAATAAAGTATGAAACATCGGGTATGCTGGAATAAATCATTTTAGATGTTCCAACATGTTTTCTTCATGGTTTGAGCTTCATCTCACTGAACTCTGACCGAATGTCCTGAAGCGCCGCCACAGCATCATACTGCCACCACCAGGTTTATGTCAGTAATGCCGTGTTCAGGCTGTATTCATTTCATTTCATTTAATTCGAACAGACATGAAATTTTCCATAATTTGTTCGAAAAGGAAGAAATCTTATGATTTTCCTCTTACCTGCATTATTCCCACATAAAATTACACTTACACTTTACATTCTCATGGTTAAAAGAGAATGTAAATGTTATTTAGACATTTTTAATATCGTCAATATTAAAAATGTCTCACCCATCCTATACAACATATTGATGTGCACTGCTAATGTAAATCTAATTTACAAAAATCATTTTGTAAAAACATAAATATGACAAACTGATTATTTTCAAACAGGCTGTAAGTTCACAGAACGCAGAACAATGAATCTTTTTTTACTTTCCCAAAATGCAAATGCAAACACATTCGCAGAAAACAAAAAAACGAGTTGGTATCCTTCTGAATGAAACTTTGAAGAAAACAGAAATTCCAAAGACTGCAAATAAAATATTCTCAGTAAGAAGCAAAATGCAGCTATGAATAGATCTATACTGCTATTTAATTACCGCACTAACAAAACCAACATTTAAAAAGTTATTTTATTCCACACAGTATTTAAAACAGTTTCCTTCCAAACACTGAACTGCCATGTGTTGTAGAAGAAAGACTGAGAACAGAAAGGAGTGTGTGTTTGGTGTGTGTGATATCTAGAAAAGTCAGGACATGTTTGCCCTTTTTATCTCAGATCATCACAGTAATTTAAATATTACATAACAACCTGGTCCAGTTAAGTAGTGCCATGTTCGGTCAGTTGCTAAAAAGAAAGTTACAGATCCAAACTGAGCTGAAATTCTTACAGTTTGGGTTAAACAGGAAATGACTTGAAAAGCTGCAGGATGCAGAACTAAAAATAATTAAAGACTTTGATTAAACATTACAGTAGTCTTGCACAAATTGCTCATATGTCAACTTTTTAAAGTCTCTGCTTCTATGATCAAAATGTAAATAAATAAAATTAATTAACTTAACACATCCTTTCTCAAATTAAAAGTTTAATTTCCCAAAACACAAATGCAAAGACATCCTCAAAACCATGTCGATTTCCTTCTGAATGACACATTGATAAGAAAAAAATTCAAAGACTGTGAATAAAGTCAATATGACTTTAGTTACAAATGGAAGGAATAATTGTATGTACAGAAGTAATGAATAATTAAAGTACGAACAGTAAATATTTCTACCAAACTAGCGCCATTCTTGTCTGGTCAACCAAACTGGTTATGAAGGTGTGGCAGGAATGCTTCACATTTGGAGGAAGTTCTCTAATCCAGTCGGTGCGGCAAAAGTATAAAAACTTTGTTTGAGACCACATGTTTATACACATCTTATAGAAATATAAACATTTTCTTTGCTATCTGAGATTGAATCTGACTAAAAGTTTTCCTGTATTAGGTAAGTTAGAATTACCAACATAATATGTTTGTAAAATGTCAGAATAATTTTTTTAGTGATTGGTAGAACTGTCTTTGAAACTCTGTGATTTTGGACTTAAGCTTCTTAAAATAGTTTGCAGAACTGGTGTACCTGAGTCAGGTATCTAGTATTTAGTCTAAACATATCAACAAAACCTTTTCAACTGTGTTATGAATTTTGTTTTGGACTGAGATGAAAACTTTGCGAAGGCCACTCCGTCGTTAAGCCACTTTGTAATTAATTTGGTTGTATCTTTAGCTTAAAGCCATGTGGTTTTTTTTTAATAATGCTTCAGTATTTCCACATCATGATCTGGTTTGTTAAATTCACCAGTCCCTGCTGCAGCATGATGCTGCCACCACCGTACTTCACAATTAGAAAGAGGTTCTCTGGAATATGTTTTTAAGTGAGTGAGTGTTTTTAGAAACTGTAATTTGACTTTTTGTTTCAGATGGTGCGATGGCCTCTTCCTCACTGAGCGGTGTTTCAGCCCGGGTCGGTCCAAACACCGTCTTACCAGCAAGTCTTTTGCTTTAGTGTGCATATCATGTATCGTACATAAACCACAGGACAAGACAGGCTTTCTTCCAGAAAAACCTGTTCTACTTGCTAGAAAGGAAACTATCATTTGTTTCATTATCTGTTTGGGTTTTTTTATATTCAATATTTAAAGTTAGTTTCTTCTTACAAGCAGAAATCCTTATTTAAAAAAATGTAGCGCAGTCTGCAGTGCTTATGAAAAATAGTGATGAGGAGGCACAAACAACAAAAACAGATGAAGAAGATTTGATTTAAATATCAACTTGTCTTACAGTCTGAGAAAAATGTGCTGGGCTTATCACAGTTTTATGCTTTATTTTTGAGACATTTTAACTTTTAGCCAGGGAACTGTACTTTAATAAACATAAGTTCAATTTAACATATAAAGCTAAGGTTTTTTTTAGGCCATCAAGTCAAAGCAGTGAAAATCCGTAGCAGATTATATTGCTGTCTGTTCTTCTGGAGCCCTCAGGATTGGGATACACATCATTTTAAACCAACATACTGCCCCAAAACCTCCATCATGACATTAACTGCTCATTGCATTTGTTATAAATAAATAGAAATAATGAAATAAAATAAAAGGTCAAGTATTATAAGTGGTCATACTTGTTTTTATTTTGTGCATTTTAACTTATTCATATAATTTTGCTTACTTTGTGTAAATATGAGATGTAGTTAGAAAAAAAAATTAAATTACAAACTTATGTTACACAGATAAAAGTCCTTGGATAGAAATAAAATATTTAGTCTATTCTCATTCTAAACTGACGTCAATCCCGTAATTAGAAATGAAATGAAAGCATGCACAAATGTACGAGAATTTTAATGAGCTCTTGGATTTTTTTTTTTTTAAGTATTTGTTTACTTATTAGTAAGAATGTTTTGCTCTCATATCTCTTTACGAATTTCCTTCGTGTGTGGTTACCCAGTTAAGGTATGAGGGTGGGAGAAACTATAAAGATGAAGGTCAAAAAGCCTTTCGTTAGAACTCCAGTGACGCAGATGAAGGAAGTCCCCCTCAACCAATCAGAACAGGACAGCCTTCAGCCACTTCCTGTTGCTTATGCCCTTATTTGGCAATGAGGGGTTGGCTTTAGCTAACTGGTGTGGAAAATGGTGGAAACGAGAGTCAGACAGCTGCTGTAGACGGACGGGATACAAACAGTTTTTTTTCTCTGGTGAGTAAACACTGTGGGCCTTTCTGGCTTTTTGCCTCTGACCTGAAGGAGTTTTAGGATCTTTGTGTGGTAGCTGGATCCAGCTGGGAACTGGTAAGATCATGACAGGTTCAGTCATATTAAGCAGCTGGGAATCAGGAAATGGGAGCTTGAGAACAAACGCATCTAGAGTTTCGCATTAAAAATGGGAAATAAAACGGCCACCCGAGGCTGTTTTAGGATGCTAAACAACTTTCGTAGAAGGTCATTAACCTGCCAGCATTTTTCTTGTTTCCAGGTCGGCTTGTGTTAGTAGAGATGGAGACACACCTACTGTTGTTTCTGAGTTATTTTTCCAGCAGAACAAGACTGAGCGGGATGATTAATGTCACAACTATGACAGAGAACCAATGCAACGCGATTTGTGCCGAGGTCCCAATAATTTAGTTTAGTTTGTATAAAATAATACTAGAGACCTTAAAAAAAAAGACTGCCTCTTTCTGGTGAACTGTTAGCATGTATGTTAGCAACATTTTCATGTGGTTTCATCAGGACGAAGACACTTTTACTTTAAAAAAAACTTTTAAAGTAGTTTTTTTTTACATGGAAATTTGCATGCAGTTGTGAGCCTGAAAAAACAGCGACATTGACTTTAATATATACATAAAACATGTTTTAAATGTTAACATGGGATTCTCAATATCTTTGATAATTGTTCTTACTTTTTAGTGGTTGGAATAAATGTCAGCTGGTACAAACTCTTCATCCAACCTATAGAAAATTATATTATATTATATAAAAAAAACAGTGATGGAAAATATTCTGCCTTGATGTTAGTGTTTAGTGTAAATATTCCAATAAAATTCTTAAACAGAGATGAAAACTGTTTCCAAATGTCTGATGGACTATTTTGTTGGACAATCAAATAAGTTGATTTTTTTTTAATGTTATTTTACTTCTAAACATTACACCTTTGAGTTGATTTTTAAAAAAATGTGCTCCTCATCAGATAAAATAAAAATTATGCTGTACAATCAAAACTTCAATAAACTATGAAAATGAAAAAAAATAATAAAAATAAAAAAATAGCAAGTCACGCGTCAAGATTCTTGTCTTCAATGAAGAGAGTCCTGAAGCTGAAAACGTTTCTTCTACACCACAAAGTGCTTTTCATATTTTCTTTTACTGAAAGCAAGCAGGCTAATGCATGACCTGGAGGTACGTGAGGCATTAAAAGAGCTCCTATGTGAGACTAAAACAAGGGCCCTGGAGCACTTCCTAACTCCTCATCTTTCAACCAGATATTCAGGATATATTTACTTTATATAATCAATGGGAATTCTTAGAGCTGAAACCCATAAACAAAATAAAAAGGTGCTTTTGAGTTGATGGCAATTGGAGCCAAAACTGCACCCACAAATTCTGTGGTGGGAACATATATGGTGGGAACATATCTATCATATCTATCAGCTAAATTTCTTTCTGCTGTTTTGAAAGACAATCTAGATATTAAAGTTTGAAATATTAACTCTTATCTGCTTGTACAGTAATTATGTCCCTATAGGTTCCACTTGTCCTGAAACAACATCTTAACTCAGAGTTTGGTACAGGGTCACATAACATGTGGTATAATATAAGTGTTTTTTATTTTGTTCCAGAGTCAATCAGTGTGGAAGTAGACTTGCAGTTATGGCTGATGCTCAACAAATCAAGAAAACCGCAGCCAAAGTCCTGTGCTGTGTGGAGAAGGTGACCTCCTTCGCCTCCTCCATCGACCCCATCTTTGGCGTCGTCTCCTCTCTGGTTGGTGTGGCACGAAAGGGCCTGGCGGATGATGAGAGCCACGCCTTGGACAAAGACTTTCAGGCAATCCACGCCAAACTGGAGAGCATCTCCGAGAAAAACAACCAATGCCTGAGACGGATCCGCATCGACGAGGTGAACGAAACATACGGGAAGTATGAGGAGTACATCAAGCACCAGTACAACGCCTTCAACAGCATGGTGGCCCAGGTGAAGAAAGACCCAGACAATGCCCAGAGGTACATGGAGACCTTTGAAAAGATTTACGAGAGAGACAAGTCAACTCTGAGCCTGGATGTGTTCTATCGCGGTGTGATGGGAATAAAAACGGTGTTTGGAAGAGCTCTGCTGGATGTGTACTTCGATAACTGCCAGGGAGACCGCGAAATCATGGAGCGCCACTGCTCTCATATTGCGCACCTCTTCCACATGGGCCTCATCGCGCTGATGGGGTTCACTGCTGTCACTGAGGATGACGAAGACGAGGTGCGTGAAAAGTGGGCCAATAGGGTGTCTGAGATCCAGATGAAGATGGAAGACGTTCTCAAACAGTGTGAAAGCAACTCGACCTGAACCAAGACCAAGAAAAAAAGGATGTTTTCTGGCAGCAAACCCAGAAAACATCCTGGCAGCAAACCCAGACTGTAATCTAAGCAGGAAAAAATAATTAGTCATGTAATATTTAAAAAAAATATACACTTATAGAAAAACCAAAGCCATGTTACATGTGCGCATGGGTGCTGCAGCTGCTTCAGTGTGGTTAGTATCGACTCAATTTATGACCAATATAACTGTATGCTGCTTTGTGTCACATCTCAATAAATGCTGAAGTTTATACAATCTGTTCAACTAAGTGAATAAATTATTGTCAAAGTTGTTCCATATTTGTCTCCAGGTTACTTTCTCCAGCTCATGATACAAATACAGGAGACAGAAAATGAACGCAAGCCTGCTGGAGCTGGCTAAAACACTTAATCTGAAAAGGATCTGTGGAGTTCACTCCCTAAAACCACTCTTCCTTTTTAACAAAGCGCTGATAGAACTCAATTGTATCGTATCCATCTGTATGTTACATAAAAACATTTCCTCAACAGTCACTCTAAGCCATCTATTGAACATGGTTGAGTAAAAACTGGTTTTGGGAGGAACTAAAATGCATGATTCATATTCTTGGTGTCGATTTATTTTTCTGTCATTGTTGAACGTGATAATGAAAATGGGGTGGTATGATGTTCGGTAGTAGTAAAACTTGGTGTCATCATGAGTTATTGTTAAGCTGAGCTTTTTTTAGAGTCAAACTTTTTATGTGGGCGTGTAAAGGAAACTTAAACCGCTCTTGGGTATTTGAGGTATGATAAGCTTGAATAAAAACACAGTTAAAAACACACGTATTTGGAATAAAAATGTATGTTTATCATTATTTAAACAAAAATGAAGCAATATTCCAACACTATTATATCATTGCTACTTTGATACTGCCTAAGATTGTGGTCTAAAATTAAAGAGAAGCAGCAAAGCAAATGAGGTGGATTAGCAGAGGTGCCAACAACTCATGGCGTCATCCACGAGTTTGTGTCAAATATTGTCTCTGCTGTGCGGAAACAGCTGTTGACATGTAATGACGGTCCTGAGACTGCAGCAACAATCTTCAGTCAGAGGCCTCGTAAAATGTCTTGCAAAACTGACTGCTACTGGAGATCCTTCCTAAAACTATCCACAATGACTGAAGATACTTGGATGATATGAGTTAAGACGTTTCATTTTAGCAATAGATTTCAAGAACTAATTGTGCAATATACTACACCTTTGACTCTTTTTACTCTTAGATTAACACTGACAGCGTAAATCCTCCATTGATCAGTTACACTTTTATCAATATGCCGGAATCTAACTTAATAAGCAAGGTTTCCACTTTAAAAACGAGATTGCAGTTGCTCCTTTCCTCTGCGTTCTGTGTATATTTATTAATTTACCACATACTCATTTACAGATAAAGCTAGTTTACTTCCTGTTTTGTTTTTCCAAGACGTTCGATGGTTGCCTAGTAACCGTGCTAAGCTAAGTTAGCTACAGACTAGTAGGAGCTTATTTTAGCTATTCAGGTGGGAAACAACACATATATCGAACACAAAAACTAACGACGATGAGAACAATAATCGTAATTTTTTAGTTCTCACACGGTACATTATTTATGTTTAAAATCAATGTTGTGGGAATTTTCTTTTTTAGCTACTTGGTTTCTTCTGTTGTTTAAGAAAGGCTTAAAAGTTTGAGTTTTAACGATTTACAGGTTTTGCTAGTAGAAGAGCGCCGCATCCTGTTGCACCTGCTCTACCTCACCACCAGAGGTCGCTGTTGTGCAACAGCTGCTGCCGGCGCCGCCCGCCTCATTGAAACGTAACGTGATTCCTCTGTTTGTGTCTGCAACCCTGCCCAGACTGAAAAGGCCTACAACTGCTTCAAGCTCCCCCCAAAAACTCCGCTGTCTCCGGTCGGTAACCTGGAGTAACTTTCTGGCCTCGACTTGCGTATCAAAGCCGCTGAAAGCCACCGGAGAGCCGAGCGGAAGAGAAGCTCGGTCCGTTTCAGGGGCGGACTCGGCGGATTCGGTAAGTTTCAGCTGATTGTGGAGCGGAAAACTGGGGACGGTGAGTGTAGCACCCTCTGCTAAAAAAACAAGCTGATGGAGTTCAGTAACTGGACTCTATTTTTTTCCTCACAAGAAAATATATGTAAACACGCTACATCTGACAGGAGAGTGTGCGTTCAAGACAGAATATATTTTATAGTTTATGGGGGGGAAAAAAAAAACCCCAAACAGTTTAAAGTTAACAGTTTGGTTTCCGGGGCGTGACCTTCCTTTGAACTCAAGTCGGTTTGTGAGGTGTTGGTTATTTTCATCTCTTGAATATTAATGTATTATTAAATATCTAATAACAATTACAGGAGGTTAACAATGTAAAGAGGTAGACTTTAAGAAAGTATTACAAAACCTGAAGTAGTTTTTAGGTCAATAAAAGCCTCAACGGCTGTGTTGTGGTTGATATTGATTACTACATTTGACTCCATGGGATTGCTTTAAATGTGTTTAATACATTAAAGTAAATTAGCTATGAAATAACTCAATCTGCTGCTTTCTTGTGTTATTGTTATATTCTTCTAAATTTGTGCAAAAATTATTAATGAACCCCTGATAAATAATGGCTCTTTTCTTGAGGTTTTTCTTTGAGCATTATGACCTAAAAAAATCCCCAATATTCAAGTTAATTTGTTTAATTTTAGTTTTAGTTTTTACCATGTATCCAGCTTAAAGCTACAAAAACTGTAATTTCTGTCTTTCTGAATAAATTGGACAACAAAAATCAAGAAAACCAAAGTATATAATTATAAGTATTAAAACAACAGTATCTTAAAAACCACATCTACAAAAAAGTGGAATTGTTTGAGCATAAATCCAACATAGGAGTTGAGAAATGTTATAAAAACAATTCTTAAGAGAAGGAAATAGAAGCAAGATTTTGGGTAGAAATATGATTACATACATTTATTTTTTTTGATGTGAATGTACATGGATTAAATTCAGCATTTACTCATGGAAAAGTTAAAATGAAACCGTTAATTGGATATATCGTGATTACTCCATTATTGAAATAATCGTCAACGAATTTATCAGTCTGATTAATTAACTGGAGTATTCAGACTAAAAAAAAGTCTATTTGCTAAGAAAACCATATATAAAATAGTAATTAAGTCAAAAACGGACAAAAAATATAGACCTTTCGCATAAAAATTGTTCAGATTAACTAGAGGAATGCTGTGTAGGAAATAAAATGTTATTTTTTTAATTTAAAAAAGAAATTCAATTATTTGTTTGAGTCCTATGTTTCTAATATTGTACTAAAAAGCCTTAAATGGTTAAATAAAAGATATGTAGAGTGTGCCATTTGTTTGAATCTGACTAATCATCAGAATAATCAATTACTTAAATAATTGTTAGTTGCATCCATAGGTAAATTTTATGTAATGTTTACACAGTTTCCCCCAGTGTATTATAAGCCTGGCGGGCCACCAGGCTTCACTTTAGCCCCACCAGGCTTAGCACTGTTTATCTATTTTAGCTTTTTAAATCATTGCCTTTTTTTAAGGCTTCATAGTTGGTGTTTAGGTATTAATCTTCCAATCTTGTAGTAACGCATAACTATCAGGTGATATTTTCAAATTTCCTGTCAACTTCAAACATTTTTTTTTTTACTCAAAAACATGGCAGCCGGCTGGATGAATGACTGCACTAGCGCCTCGAGCACCGGGCTTAGCAAGTTTTCTGGGGGAAACCCTGTTTACATCTATGATTAAAATTTATATTTTATCTAAAAAAATGACAGATTTTGCTAGCGGCTGCATGAGAGACCGTTTTCTGCCGTAAATAAGCAGTTTTGATGCTTTCTGTTGTTTCAGACATGCCTCTCCACAGTATCTGGCCTCGCTGTTGGACGGTGACCTGCGCCTGAGGAAAATACGGCACAATGGGCAACGAGGACGGCTCAGAAGACGTCTATGTTGCCGTCATTCGTCCAAAGAACCAAGTCAGCCTGACTTCAAAGGAATACAGGGCCAAAGCTTATGAGGTATGCCGAGCTAGAATTAAATATTTTTAGGATTTGTTTAATAATTGAGGCTTTTTTTCCCCTTTGGCTTGTGAAGATCCTGTTGAAAGAAGTGCCTTTGGAGGGGAAGGAGAAGAAGCGGAAGAAAGTCCTTCCGGTGACAAAGATTAAGCCAGGAGACAAATCTAAATCCATATTGGATTATGTTGACGAAACAATAAAACCGATCTCCAATAACCAAAGCTTCGTAGGTGAGGATGAGACTGGCTCGCACAAACACGTTGTCTGATGCAACCTGAGATCAGCTCAAGAATTTTGCTTTGCAGGAAAGCGTGTGGTGCACATGAAGAAGTTTATCCTCGAAGGTGACAATGAAGGGAAAGAAGCGTCTCTGTTTGTGGTGCCAGTCAGCGTTAAAGGTGAGTTTAAAATGGTTCCACTGTTTTGTATTTTTTCACATTTTGTCACGTTTTGTGTGATAGATCAACACAAAGCAGTGCTTGATTGTGATGTGGAATAAGAATGTTTTTTTGGGCTAAGTTTTTACCAGTTTTGCACAATTAGAGAACTGGTTCTTCTCTGCAAAGTCTCTCAGTCAGTAGAGTGTAGGGTTGATCTAACGACTGTTTTTGGGATTTAACGATAGTCGGATAGCAAAAAGTGCTTAATTTGAGATTTATTTCAATCGGGTGAAGCTAAAACTATGCCGTTTGAGGAGATTTGGGTTGAACACATTGAGAGTCTGTGTGCTCCACCATGTTTTAATTCCAGGGTTTCCCCCAGAAAACTTTGAAGCCCGGCGCTCAGGGCGCTACGGCAGTCATTCAGCCACCCGCCTTGTTTTTGAGTTAAAGAAAATGGTTAAAGTCGACAGGAAATTTGAAAATATCATTTGATAGTTAAGCATTTTTTGAAGACTGGAAGATTAATACCTAAACGTCAACTATAAAATCAATCATTAAAAAAAACAACAACTCATAAATTAACAATGCTAAGCCTGGTGGGGGCAAAAGTAAAACCTGGTGGCCCGCCAGGCTTGTAATACACTGAGAGAAACCCATGAATTCTTATATTAACAACAATAACATTTAACTTATTTGCTTTCTTTGCTTTCACTTCCATGAAGACCAAATTTGTGTCTGTCAATGTGAATGATTTATAGAAGTGTTAATACTTGTGGATGCAGTTTTTGCTCTGCTGGCTGCAGATTAACGAGTCTTCCTGCACAGATAACAGCAAACCCATCCACATCTCCGGGAGCCCCAGCTTCTACTGTTTCCAGGACATCATGCGTGTGTGCAGTGAGACCAGCCCTCACTTCTGCTCCGTCACGTCCAAGATGCTCCTGGCTTTAGACAAGTGAGGACACTTCCTTATTATCCTGCTGGCTGTGTTGGGATGAGTAGATCAGGCCTGAGTTTTTCTGTTTTCCACCTCTGCAGATGGTTAGCGGAGCAGCACACTGTCCCTCATGCCATCCCCGCCCTTTTCAGGCCGGCCCCTGTTGAGCGAGTCAAAACCAACGTGAACAACCCGGCCTACAGCAGCGAGGGGAAACTGAGCGACGAGGGTCTGCACATGGGGTACACCGCTCTGGAGATCAAGAGCAAGATGATGTCCCTGGAGAAGGCGGACATGTGCATCCTGAATCCTCTGTTTGGCTCGGACCTGCAGTACACCAACCGGGTCAGAGATCCCATCACTCAGAAACCAGATACTGTTTTCATCGCAGCTTCTCTTTCTGTTGGAACCGTAATGATCTCTCTCTTGTTCCAGGTGGATAAAGTTATCATTAACCCTTACTTTGGTCTCGGAGCACCGGACTATTCCAAGATCCAAATCCCCAAGAGGGATAAATGGCAGCATAACTGCGCGGGAGAAGACAAGTGAGGCTTTAATTCTGACATTAACAACAATAACGTTTACCGTTCAAATGATTAATCGTGAATAATCTGTTATTGAAATAGTCGTTGATTAATCCAGACTCAAAAAAGGGACAATCAAGGCAGTAATTAAGTCAAAATAACACAAAAAATACATACATTTTGGTTTTAATGTAGAAAAACAGTTTATAAATCTGTTCTACTCAAAACTCCTTAAATGGCGTAGTTTTAGTTTCTACCATATTAAATCATGTAATAAAAAAATCTTCAATTAAGTACATTAATCTGTTAATCCAAAAAATGAACAGCAGATCAGCTCAACACTGTGTTGCTGCAGAAAGGGTTGAGCTTCTCACATGTTGATGTTTTCAGTATTTTCTTTTAGCTGCAAATGCATCATTTGCTACAAATGATCAGCAAGTTGTTTATTTTCTTATTTAAAAAAGGATTTGAATTGTTCATTTGCATATTTTTATGTATTTCTAAAATTGTATAAATAAGACAAAAGGTCAAAATAAAAAACCTGCAGAATGTGCAATTTTTTTGCATCAGATTAATCATTTAATCACCAGGATAATCGATTACTAAATACATTTTTAGTTGCAGCTGTAATTTACCATCAGATTTAACTTTCCAGTTCAAACCTGAGTAATTGTTTTCATTTTCACAGGGATCACCAGTGGGTGGACGACTTCCCTCTGCATCGCAGCGCCTGTGAAGGAGACACAGAGCTGCTTTCCAAGCTGCTTGACAGCGGCTTCTCAGTCAAGCAGCTGGACAGCGACCACTGGGCCCCCATCCACTACGCCTGCTGGTGGGTCAAGCCTCCAGCACCTGATAGCATCTTAACCTTGTTGTGCTTTAAGTAGGATGTGTGTGGATCAGGGTTCCCCCAGAAGACTTGCTAAGCCTGGTGGTCTAGGGCAGTCACTCCAGATGGTCGCCATGTTGTTTTAGTTAAAAAAATGTTTAAAGTTGACAGGAAATTTGAAAATGTCACCTGATAGTTATGAGTTATTGGAAGATTAATCCATAAACACCAAACATAAAGTCTTAAAAAAAAGCAATAATTTAAAAAGAACTAAGATAAATAACAATGCTAAGCCTGGTGGGGCACAAGTAAAGCCTGGTGGCCCACCAGGCTTGTAATACACTGGGAGAAACCCTGTGGATGCTTGAAGTCCTTGAAAATGCTTGAATTTCAGGTGGGTGTTTTCAAGGTTTTGAAAGTGCTTGATAATGAAACTTCACAGTTTTGTAATGAAACACTTGATCAAATTTAGGAAGCGATATTTACAGTTGAAATTGGATATTTTCATACACCTATTAAAAGACATTTTTTCCTCACTATCTGAAGTTAAATCAAACTAAAATGTTCTTGTTTTAGGTCATATAAAATTACTAAAATTATTTCTATTTACTAAATGCCAGATAATTTAGTTTTGTTGTTTTTTTTACTTTCATTGTATTTTGTGTTTTAACATTTAATTTGAGCATGAAGGTTATTTATCTAAACATGATTTGATTCAATGTATAACAAATATTTATAAGTCTTAATGGCTCAATAACGTATTTATCTGTATAACTGAAATAATGATAAGAGTAATCTATCAAATTTATATAGCGCTGTGTAGGACACTCAAAGGCGCCTTACAAGAGAAAAGAAAATGCAAAAAAAAAAATATATATATATATATAAAATTCTATTTTAAATAATGTTTTTGAAATTGTGAGATTTTTTTTGTTAAATTAAATTATTGTTTTGTTCTCAGGTGTGTATAATGTGTGTTACAGAGACGCAAAATTTACTTATATTTAAGTTTATCTTGTCCCAGCTGTTGCATGTGGAATACCATCACAACACATAACAATAATAATAATAATAATAATAGCAATAATAATAATAAATGATAGTAAATAGTGAAATGAAACTGTTTTTATTAACTAATTTGCATTGTTTTTGAAAACTAACCTTTAAAAGTGCTTGAATTTTACTGCGTGAAAAACGTACAAACCCTGTTTTAAGGTGAATTGTGCTTAAATTTGACATTAAGGGTGCACCGATTTATCAACCAGCCGATTTATCAACCAGCCGATTTCCTTAATTTTGGGAGATCGGTATCAGCCGATTTTTACATATGAAGCCGATCTTATTCACCGATCTTATCTAGCTTGGCAACGGTCTAAGAATCAGCCACTGTCCTCTTTTCCTCTGGTGAGAAAGATTTGACTGACAGACCAGCACAACAAGTTCTGTCTGCACGTTCACAATCAACAGTAACCACTGTTGCAACTCAACCACTTTCTTGCTATATTTAGCAACATTTCAGGCAAAACATTGGTATCGGCCAAAACCGGAATCGGCAGGTTAAGCTTTTTAAAAGATCTGTAATCGGCAATCGGCCAGAAAACTGCAATCGTTGCACCCCCATTTGACATACATCTGATTTATTTAAGGCACGGTAAAGTGGAGTCAACAAAAATATTGCTGGAGAAAGGCAAATGCAACCCCAACCTGCTGAACGGGCAGCTCAGCTCACCACTGCACTTTGCAGCCAGAGGAGGCCACGCTGAGATAGTGAAGCTCCTCCTGCAGCACCCGGAGATCGACCGGGTAGGAAACACGGCTACGTTTTTATCCAGAAACCTCGGTTCCTTCTCCTCCTGTTTTTATCTTAAAGTCGATTCTTATGATGACTTTTCTGACTTCAGCACATAGAGGACCAGCAGAAGAGATCGCCGCTCCAGGTGTGTGAGGAGAACAAACAGAACGAGTGGGAGGAAACAGTAAAACTTCTGCAGCAAGCTAACAGCAAACCAGTGAGTTTGTCTTAAGAAGCTTAAGAGGCACAAATACTACAGAATAATTTACATGCTTTTTGAACTTTTGAAGTTTGAGGGGCATTAACACGTTTTCAAGCCAGTCTAAAATCTATATTGTTGAAAATATAAAGAAATTTTGCAGTTTTAGCCACTAGATGGTGCTGTTTACTCAAATACCGTCTCATTTAACCCCCAAGTTTTACTGCTTGTTTGTGTTTTTCAGTATGAAAAGGTGCGGATATACCGCATGGACGGCTCCTATCGCTCTGTGGAGCTGAAACACGGCAACAACACAACTGTGCAGCAGATAATGGAGGGTATGCGGCTTTCCCAGGAGACCCAGCAGTACTTCACCATTTGGATCTGCTCAGAAAACCTCCGTGAGTCACATCCTTTGTCTTTTAATAGCTCAGCTGTCGTGAAAAATATATGGTTTTCTCTTGGATGAATTGAAATGTATCCTAAAAATGCAATCCTTTGCTTGTTTGGAATATTTTTAATACTGGTGGGGCTAAAAGTTTAAATTGAGTTAATTAATCTCATTTTAATTTAAAACCTTTTTGCTGCTCAATTATTGAACAAAAAGGCACATGAGCTCAACAACAAAGATATTTATTGTTTTTATCTGTTATTTGAGTTATTCAGCCATCAGATTGGTGCAAAGTGATTTTATACCAGTTCAAATTTCAGTAGTTTCTGATCATTCGTGTACAACTTGTGTGAAAAAGTACTTTTTTTGGAATTTGGACGCTAACATTAGTGTTGGAGATGTCTGTACTGCTAGCATTGAGCTGCTATTTTTAGCTTGAATAACTTCAGTGATAACCAACTCTGTATTTGCTCAACTCGCACCAAACAATATTACTTTCTGGCATCCTATATAAGATTGTTTTTGAGACAAAAATTAACTCCCTGTGGACCAAGAAACGTGGGCTTGTCGCCCGTTGTGGTTGTTTCCGCTTGTGCGTCAGATTTACGGGTGTTCCAGAAACGCAACACAAAGGTTCCGGGTTGGGACTTTTGTTTAGACTAAAAGAAAATGCAATCAATTGGGTTTCATTTGTTAATGTCTTAAAATCTGTGTATTTATTTATCTGAAATCAACGTGTTAAAGGCCTGCTAAGTGTATTTGTGTGTGTTTGTGTGTCAGACCTGCAGCTGAAGCCGTACCACAAGCCTCTGCAGCATCTGCGGATCTGGACGGAGATTGTGACGGATTTGACGGTTCTGGATCCTCAGAGGGAAAGTCCGCAACTCTTCCTTCGCAGAGACGTACGACTGCCTCTTGAAATAGAGAAGAAGGTGCGGCAGAGTTTGAATGGAACTTTTTGTTCACTTCTTGCTAGACTCAGAAGCTGCGTTTCCATTCACCATAAAACTCTGAAAATTGTAATTATGAAAAACAAATTTGCTTACTGGATATGTGACAATAAGAAAAAACTCAAACTAGGATGACGTGGTTTTTACAGAGGCGTTTAAGGGCCTTCTTAAAAGAAAAGAAGGAAATTTCTGAACTCCAAAAGTTGAATATTTGCAACAAAAAAAACCCTGAAATTTTATGGTAATCTTACACATTTTCAAAAAAAAAAAAAGACATTTCTGAGTTCTCAAATGTATTAATTTTTGACTTTCCAAGTTTTTTTTAAGAAAATTTAATATAAAAAATTTTGATTTTTTTTTTGTGGAAATTTTCAATCTTTCAAACTCAGAAATTTTTTCTTAGAAAATTTCACAGATTAATGTCAAAATTTCTAAGTTTTTGTTAGTGGAAATTTACAACTTTAAAAAAAAAATCTAACATAGCCCTTTAGTGCTGTTGTAGGTTTTCCAGCTGTAAGTTGGTGTTTTTCGCAAAACTGCAAAAACACGCCGGTTTGTAAATGTAGTCCTCCACCAGAGGAGGATTACATTTCAACTTTTAGCCTCATTAAAAGTTGAATTTATCATTCAAAAGTGTTGAATCTGAAACTCTTCTGTAAAATTACCGTCTATGACGCCATCATCTCCTCTGATGACTGAATATGAGCGCTCGTCATTTAAATACTTACATCCGTCGCTGCCACGCTCCTTTATTGTGTGATTTTAATTGAATTTCTTACGTAATGGAAACGCTGCAATTGCTAAATTTTGTGTTTTATTTTGACATTAGCAAAACATTTTGTGCACACATGTAGCTGCTTACCTGCCGCTGTGTTAAATCAGGTGGAGGATCCGCTGGCCATCCTCATCCTGTTTGACGAGGCCCGTCACTGCCTGCTGAAGGGCTACTTTCCCGCCCCGGACAGCAAACTGATCACTCTGGCCAGCCTCCTTCTGCAGATCATCTATGGCAACTATGAGAGCAAGAAGCACAAGCAAGGCTTCCTCAAGTAGGACTGATTTCACATCTTATAGCGACACCATATGATTATCCAGTGTTTCTCCAGCATTTGAAGCTCAGTTACTGAAGCTAGGTCTCTAACTTGTTTTACTTGATCAGTGAGGAAAACCTGAAGTCAATCGTGCCGATATTGAAGGTGAAAAGCAAAGCGTACCACTGGACCAACAGGATTCTGCATGAATACAAAGTACACCTTTGTTTTTTATTATTTCGCGTCAGTCGTAAAATCCTCCCCGGAGCTGAACCCTCCATCGTTCTCCACCAGGCTCTGAGCACCAGCGAGGGAGTGAGCAAAGAGATGCACCACCTGCAGAGACTCTTCTTGCAAAACTGCTGGGACATCCCAACCTACGGAGCAGCTTTCTTCACCGGCCAGGTCTACACCAAGGCCAGCGCCAGCAACCACAAGGTCATCCGAGTGTACGTCGGGGTCAACACCAAGGGCCTGCACCTCATGAACATGGAGACCAAGGTATCTTCATCACATTTTAGGGGATTGTTGTCAATTATAAATTGACATGGAGACGACATTTTAAATGCATAAAAGAAAAAAAAGGCAAAAACAATAGAAATACTCAATAAATCTGGAAATTTATTTAATAATAAGGCTTCACATTTAATTTACTCTTACATATTTATATTTGCGTATGTATAAATGTGGAAGTGTGGGATTCCAGATATAAAACGATTATAACCAATACAGTTCCTTTTATTATAGTATATTTTGTTATTAATAAGGCTGGTTACTATGAACATACAAATCCACAGTTTAGTAGATCTATTATCATGAGGCTTTATGATTTGATTCATTACAAAATAATGCAAATAATGTTTAGAGTAAAGTTACTTCTACTGCCAGCTGTGGTGCAAAAAATATTCACATTATATGAATCCAAATATGATTTGCCACATGGTTTCAAATTTAAAAAACAAGCCAAAAAAAAGATATTTTTCTAAAGCAAACATGGGCCTGAGGGTTACAAGTGTAAATAACTTTAAATCGTTATTGTATTTCATTAATTTTTTGTTTTGGACTGAGTAAGTTCCATAAGAAAATTATATATATATGTCTATATATAATTTTAAAACATTGCAGTGATTATGAGGAGTAATTTAGTTCAATTTGATGTGTAGGACAGGCATAAATAAAACCCTTGTGCCTCTGATTTTACATTTTCAGTCAAGCTGTTCAAACTGTTGTAGTGTAATGAAGTGTTGATAAGTTACTTGACGATTGACTGGATAAAAAAAAACACATCAGTCTATTTCTTCTCTCTTTCCGCCGCAGGTCCTTCTCATCAGCTTGGAGTATGGCACGTTCATGTGGCAGCTCGGACATGCTGACCAGTACTTCCAGATCCACAGCGGGGACAACAAAATGAACTTCATCGTGCACACAAAACAGGTAACGGCTCCAGAGCGTCAATAGACTCAGCTGGGTTCAGGTTTAATTCAGGAACACGTGGCTTGTTTGCTTTGACTATCCGAACGTCCTTCAAATTTACTTTGGATGTGCGACTTTTAAAGTTCTCCGCTCAGAGAACAGATAAAACTTTAGCCTGAAATGCCAGTGGAAGTGAAGGATGAATAGTTTTATCTATGAAGTGATTTCCTTTTGCTCCTTGTGTTTTCCTAGGCGGGCCTAATTGTGAAGCTTTTAATGAAACTTAGTGGACACATGACTCACACTGATAAAGGCCCTACCGATAAATACGCCTACGGCTGAGGACATCCCCAGAAACCAGATCTGCCAAAGACCTGAAAGCACCTCCTTGCTACTGACCATCATCATCTGACTACAATAGTTCTGGATAAAGAGTCAAGACTCTCCACGACAGCCGTAATTTGTACAACAATCAGACTTCTACATGTCCTGACAAGCCTTTGTGTATTATGAGTCCAGCTTTTGGATCTATGTAAATATGGTTTATTATTTAATGTTTGTTTTAATAAACGGATATATGAAGATTTGTCTGTAATCTGTGTTTAATCACTCAAAGTCAGTAAAATATACTCTAAATATTAAAAAAAACACCACCGACCCACTTGGTAAATTTTGTATAGATCTGCCACTGGCAGTAAATAAATGTGACCAGATTTATTGCCGTAAAACAAACAAGAAAATACCACTATGCACAGAGTGGGACATATTATGTGTTTTTATTTCTTAGATAATGTTACAATTTTAATAGACTTTACATCTATAAACTTTTTAACTGTGGATTTGATTGACACTGGTTGTTTAAATAGTTTTGTCTTGTTTAAAGAATGCCTTACGTTTCGTTTTCTTTTATAAAATTTTGCAAATGTTTCTTTTAAATACTAACATAATCACGTACACAGTAGAAGGCAAATTACTCATTAACTCAGCCGGTGACGATTTCATTTGAAGACTCGTTTCAAGAATATCTGGCTAGTTCTGTGGTTCGGCAGAATTAGCCCGAACTATTCACCACACTATTTACCCAACTGAAAGCGATATTGACGAGTTTTCTATCAACCGAAGACACTTTTATTGCAGAAAAGTTAACAAAAAGTCAATCAACTCGATCGAACGGACGCTGCCATGACATCATATAGCAAGACATCGCTTCAGGTACCAACAACCAATCACGATCGCAGCTGCTTGACTGACACGTGTCCAGTAGCCAATCAAAACCCGTAAACGGTCAGGCGGGGGCGGAACTGGAAGTGACAGGTAGCAACGGTCCATACTGCGAAGACCATCGGACCAGCTGGACGGTGATAAGACGCCACAGCTGCACACCTCTCTGGTTCTTTCTGCTCCAGCTGCCGGAGGGAGAAGGAAACTTTTATGCGTTGTGGTTGTTGAGGTGCCTGAAAAATGTCGACGCAGTTTTACCAGATGAGCACCAAGTTGCTCGGGGACACGTTGGGTAAAATGAACGAGAACTTGACCTCCCTGGTTCTGGCTGCTTCTCTTTTGACTCTGACTTTGGGTTATGTCTCCAAAAGGCTGCTCAAGGAGTCCGAGGACAAAGACGCGGTAATTTACAGTTTTGTTAAATATCGACCGTTTTAATTGTATAAAATCCAGGTTCATATTAACACTTGTTTATGTTTTATCGTTACAGAAATATCCGCCTTACATTCCCTCCAGCATCCCTTTCCTCGGGCATGCCATTGCTTTTGGAAAAAGTCCAATTGAATTTCTGGAAAATGCTTATGAAAAAGTAAGTAATGATCCTAGATCGTCTTCTGTACGTCCAAACTCAAGACACTTAAGTAAGAAAAGTGCAATATAAAGTCAAATATTTAATTTGTGCTACAACTTCAAACTTAAATGCTTTTGTTGAGATTTTATGTGATGCATAAACCTAAAGCGACAGAAATTAAATAATGTAGTGACTCACGTTTCCTTATGATGTGCTGTTAGTTTTCAGATGGACATTATGGCTTATTTAGGAGACTTTTGAAATCAGTTTAATATAAATTTTAAGGCAGAACATCGTTGTTTTCTGCCAAAGGCATAAATAATATAGTTCTTACAAGCAAACGTGCTTTTGTGGTACTTTGACCCAACCAAAAGGCCGAGTTTCAGCCAAAACATTAAAATAAACCAACCATTACTTCAGTTTTCGATTAGAATATTTCCAAAGTAAAGAGTTGGATGAATTTTCATTAATTTGCCGAGTTTTGTTTCACCCCCTCTAGTATGGTCCCGTGTTCAGCTTCACCATGGTGGGGAAAACTTTCACTTACTTGCTGGGCAGCGACGCGGCCACACTTATGTTCAACAGCAAGAACGAAGACCTGAACGCAGAAGACGTCTACTCCAAACTGACGACCCCAGTGTTCGGGAAAGGAGTAGCCTACGACGTCCCAAACCCTGTGAGATGACGTCAAGTGATTTAGAGGTCGACGTGCGATTGGAGTCCAGATTTAACGACTCTTTTATGCCGTTGCAGATTTTTCTGGAGCAGAAAAAGATGCTGAAAACCGGACTGAACATCGCTCATTTTAAAGAGCATGTGAAGTTAATCGAGACGGAAACCGTCGAGTATTTCAGGAGATGGGGAGACAGCGGAGAGAGAAGTGAGCCGCTTTGCTGTTTGAAGCATTATTACACATCTGTGTGTTGGGTGCACACCTGAAGATAGAGCTAATAAAAATATAATCTGGATTTTTAACAAGATACATGGTCTATACTGAAATGACATGCCACAAAATGGAGTTGAGTAAAGACACTATGGTGTCATCTGCATAATGGCAAACCTTATCTGTGACGAAAAGCAGAATTAAAAGTAAAACTAGAGAAACTCTTTTTAAATTTTTCATAAACTGCCTCATTACAGTTGAATTATTTTGGTTTTTGCTTTACTGACTGATTTTATTTTGTCACTACCTGCTTAGGTCAAGGTTTAAACGGCACCTGTAATTCTTAAAAGCAAACCATTGAAATTGCTGTTTGAATTTTTACAGTTATCGTACCAAAATTCGCAAGCTGTATTCTAGGAGTCTGCATCTTATAGTTGGATAATTCAAGCCCCAAATTTGATAGATAAGCCTGAGTCGGAATTTTGAGGTATAAAATTTATAGGACCGTTGCGGAAAATGAACAAAACGTAACAGGTTTTAACCCTTTGAACTCTTTTCATGCGTCAGATCTGTTTGAGGCATTGTCGGAGCTGATCATCCTGACCGCCAGCAGCTGCCTCCATGGGAAGGAGATCCGCAGCATGCTGAATGAACAAGTGGCTCAGCTCTACACCGACTTGGACGGGGGGTTCAGCCACGCCGCTTGGCTTCTGCCCACCTGGGTTCCTCTCCCAAGCTTCAGGTAATAAGGGTTAGCTGCACGTTTAGTGTTTAACCTGCCACTGAGGAGTTCGTCTAAAACGACCGAGAGACGGCGTCTAAATCCTGCCTGGTAATAATTTTTGGTTTTAGGAAACGAGACAGAGCTCACAGAGAGATCAAGAACATCTTCTTCAAGGTGATTGAAAAGCGGAGGAACTCTGGAGAGACAGCCGACGACATCCTGCAGACTCTCATCGATGCTACTTACAAGTAAGACACCGACATACCTACAGGCAGTTTATCTCAAAAATACCAAAACAGAACATTTGGACTAAACTAATTTCACATTGCAGAGACGGTCGGCCGCTGACCGATGATGAAATTGCAGGGATGCTGATTGGTCTCCTCCTGGCGGGTCAGCACACGTCGTCTACCACCAGCGCCTGGTTGGGGTTCTTCTTGGCCCGGGACAAAGCTCTGCAGGATCGCTGCTACGCCGAGCAGAAGGCTGTGTGTGGAGAAGATCTGCCGCCGCTCGACTTTGATCAGGTCAGAGCCAATAAGTAACGATTCGGTTTTATTAACGACATCCAGATCTGATTACTGTGAGACCTGCCAGAAATAACTTGAACTGGACCGTTCTCCAATGTTACTCTGTTTTTCAGCTGAAGGATCTGAACTTGTTGGAGCGCTGCCTGAAGGAAACCCTGAGGCTCCGCCCACCTATAATGACCATGATGAGGATGGCTCGCACGCCTCAGGTGAATCCAGCACTTATACATCACCTATACTTCTATCTCCACATGCTTTCATTACTTCCAAACCCAGTTTAAAGGAACATTAAAGCCAAAACGAGTGTCTACATGTCCGTTTAGACTGCTGCAGGATACACCATCCCCGTCGGCCACCAGGTCTGCGTCTCCCCGACCGTCAACCACCGCCTGCGTGACGCCTGGATGGAGAGGATGGAGTTCCGCCCGGAGCGGTACCTCAACGACACTGCCGACAAGTTCGCCTACATCCCGTTTGGCGCCGGTAAGAGGAGCCACAGTAATAACCTTTAAATCAACTACTCCTCTGCCCAGTCTGTGTAACAATTAATCTACTTACAATGAATTATCTATTAATGGTTTACTAGATTAAAATGAAAAATTTAGCCCTTTACATTGTGGAAAGCCCTCTTGATAGAAGAAAAACTCAAATGGCTACTCACAAATTAATCTTTAACTTTAGATTAACTCATTAATCGATAACTTGCACCTCTTTGCATAACCCTCGCCATCCTCTACCACCTTCAGGTCGCCACCGCTGCATCGGGGAGAACTTCGCCTACGTCCAGATCAAAACCATCTGGTCCACGCTGCTGCGCATGTACGAGTTTGAGCTGGTGGACGGATATTTCCCCACAATAAACTACACGACGATGATTCACACCCCGCACAACCCCGTCATCAGATACAAGAGGAGGAAGCAGTGAGAGACGAAGGGGTAGATGAGGAGAGACTCAAAGACTTTCATGAACTTCTTGGCGTGGTTTTAATTGAAGCTCTGACATCCTGGGACTTGAAGGAAATGCAGATTTATGCTCCCAGTGTCAGTAAGTCTGAAGACTGGTCAGAATGTCAGCGTCATTTTAGATGCTTCCTGTCTAAGACACACAAAGCTAATGTGAGTTTTCACAAGTGGAAATCAGATGGGAAGACAAGTCCATTGACTTTTATTAAGAGTTTGAAAATAAACTCTCTTCCTTAACAGCGTCTCTGCAATCTGAAATTCATTTTCTAGAGGAAGAAAAAAACTCATCCGTGCACAAGGAGAACATGCTAATTGACATTTTAACTCACGTTTTGCCACTATGTAAACTGATCACCCTCATCATGAGACGGCCATAGAAAAACGGAGTGTCTTCAGTCAGAGGCTTCTTCTAATACACTGTAATACAGACTGCTACAAAAGATCCTTCCTATCTTCACCCATCCTCATTCCTTCAACGCGTGCTGCCTGGTGGTGGGATAAAATTGGGTAATTTTTGCCTCATTTCAAGTTATTTCTAATTTTTTTTTTTTTTTTACTTGAGACAAAATAACCTAGCTTTGCCATTTTATGACTGATTGAAATCAACATGTATATTTTTAATAATATGCCAATCTTTGTCAAGTTTCGTGTAACAGGAAGTCATTACCAACTAAATGTTTGAATAAAACGTTTTGATAAAAACAATTTCCTAAAGTGAGATTTCCCCCCCCCCCACTACTGAATAAACATTCTCAATATAAAGGTTGAAATAGGATAGCGTTAGCTCATGCTACTAGTCTTTCCCCGAAAATTATTAAAGTAATTTGGATATTTTACAGGACACCGCTTTCTGCAGGGTGTCACAAACAAATTTAAGACTTTTAAAGGGTATTATGGATGGATTTTAAGACCTATATCTCCACAGAAATGCATGAACTTCGGCCTGCTAACTGGTGATAAATGTACTTACCCATGATAGACGTTCAAAAGCTAGCTAGTTATCTAGCTAGGATATATTAGCACCCAGCTAACGGTAGCCTCGTCCAACTCTGTGCAGATGTCTGGGTGCGACTCAAACGTTCGCCTGACGAAAAGTCCCGCGATAGACAGAAAATGAATAAATGACATTAAATAGTTGTGTCAAGAAAAAACACTTCAGCGTAGAGCCGCTGCTCCTCCACATCAGGAGGAGCCAGTTGAGGTGGTTCGGGCCTGATGCGTCCTACACCCAGGACAGGAGGGACAAAGTATTTTACTTATTTAAGGAAAGTAATTTAACAAAACAAACTAATTTATTACTGTCAGACCTACAGAAATAATAATCACTTCATTGGAACCCATGTGACAGAATGAGGTAGGCCAAAAGATATCAAAAACAATCAAGTTCATCTACCTTCTCCCAGTGCTCCCAGTACTAACAGCAGAAATACGCTGCTTGGTAAGAAACAACCAATCAGAGTCAGGAGGAGGGCTTTAGCGCTGTTAATCACTCTCGTGTTCACCCCCTTCCCCTTGCTCTCCTTTCACTAAAGCTGGTTCACCACAACACAGCCTGCCATAAATGCTAAGGCTAGTTAGCATATCCACCGATGATGGTGGATAAATGGTAATGGTAAGCCGTTTCTTCTAGCACATTGAGCAGCATTGATTGACAGCGCTAAGACCTTCCTCCTGGCTCTGATTGGTTGTTTTTGACTGGGCGCGGTACATGCATCTTGAACTTTATCTCTGGAAATGTTTTAAACTATCTTTACCACAGATATATGTACCATTGTCAGGACAGCATTATGTTTTTTTTTTTTTTTTTAATTGACAGCTGAAACAAAACAGCGGAAAACCTTTCAAATAATGTAGTCCTCTTTATTTTCAGTTTTTGACAAAATACCCCGAAAATTCAAAGCTCCTGCGCTTTACAAAAATACGTTCTCTACAAATGTCTCCCTTTAGTCTTCCCGGTCTAAACAAAACACAGTGTAGTGAAGAACATCCAGTAGCAGCCTCCTTAACAGTAAACCCAAACATTCTCAACGCAACGCTCCACCCACGCAACAACAAACATATAAATTAACCACGAAACGTCTTTAAATTAGCATGAGACAAATATACATGATTGAAGATCATCCACAACAAAGAGGCAGATTAAATTACAAACATCGCTGTGTTTCAAGT
The DNA here is from genome assembly GCA_903067095.1 of Girardinus metallicus. Taxonomy (NCBI): domain Eukaryota; kingdom Metazoa; phylum Chordata; class Actinopteri; order Cyprinodontiformes; family Poeciliidae; genus Girardinus; species Girardinus metallicus. Next base: position 12,985 of record CAEGAE010054859.1, on the reverse strand, counting down.
GCCGGTGACACGAAGCCTGGATATAACTAGTCGTACGCTAATATAAAAATGTGTTTTGGTCCACGTGGAGAGACATAGTTCACAGCAGGATGATAGAAAACAGCAGAGCGCTCCGCACGAGAAAAGGCAACTGAGTTTCTTCAAGCCAAAGTAGTCGGTCAGCGTCTATCTTCTCAAGCCAAAGTGCAATTGAGCGTATGAAGAAGCACCTGAGGGAGTAAAAAGACAATCATGTCAACCTGGCGCAAGATGCAGCGTTACAAAACTTACCTGGTCAGAGGTTTAAATACAAAGTACCCAGAAACTGAAGAACAGCAATACTTCCAACATATTTTTACTCAAGTAAAAAGTAAAAAGTAGCTGTCCAAGAAATTACTCAAGTAAGACTAAAAATTTATTTGGTAAAAAAAATCTACTCAAGTACTGAGTAGCTGATTAAATGATCAATCACTTAATATTTAAAAATTACATCATCAGAGGGACCAAAATATCAAGTTAAGTGGAAATTTTGGTATTTTAAGGACCAAAATGACAATAATTCATAGAATTAACAATGACAAAAAAAAAAAAAATCAGGCAAAAGAAAATGTTTCCAAATCAGTTTATTTCAATATAAAACTTGTGAAACTTTAACAAAAATTGCAGGTGTGTGTCCGAGTCTGGTGAATTTTGGGCTAAAACATGTTTGTTCTTCGTTCTGCGACTCTCTAGATATTTTACTCAAGTAAGAGTATCGATACTTCATAATAGAGTTACTCAAGTAAAAGTAAAAGTACTCCTAGAAGTAAATTTTTTCCAAAGAAGTTAAGTAAATGTAATCTAGTAAACGTAACTAGTTACTACCCAAACTGGGCTTATCGTTAATAAGCCCTTAAAAGACCAAAACAATGACGTTACAACAATCACAAACTCCCATCAGAACTGGTTCTGGATGGGATACATTTAGACATCTGGACTGGCCTTCATCCAAACTCCACTAAAAAATGTTAGGCCTGTTTAAAGGTGGCGAGAAACCAAACAATTTCAAATGACACCAATTTCTCTGAAGAGGCAAGTGGCAGACGATTGCTGCTAACTGGAAACACACTGTTGGATTTGTAAACAACAAAGTTTAATTTTTGTTTTTCCTCCATTTTAAAATCGGTGGACATCGCAGTTTATCTTGTTTTGGTGGAAATAAACTGAAAGTTAAAGCTTAGGCTAAATATATGAAAACATCATCTGCATAAAGTGCGACTTTGTATAATTTTGAAATCCTTTTTTTTTTTTTTTTAGCTTAGCCATAAGACAAATAAACCTTTATGGTGAGTAGCTTATTGAGGGTCACAAACCTGAGATTATTGTAACTTCAAAATACCAGTCAGAGGTGAAATATACAATAAATTCAAACTTTTTTGCGCAATTCTTTTTTTTACATGATTAAAATGTTATTTTCTTTCTACTACCAGTGTACTGCAGAAATAAAAAACAAAAAATTAAGACAACTGAATGATTAAATTTTCAAGCTCAATAGTCTATGTCAGTATGATATTTAACCCTCATCAGCTGAAAGGTGTCGCCAATGACACATTTTTAGAAGCCATCTTTGTGGTACCGTAACTCTGAGATACTTTGCGCTATCAAAAAATGTCCAGCAGTTTCTGAAAGGGGAGATGTTGCGCTTTCCAGCCAATATCAGGTTATTACGGTAATTTCACTCCTGCTGTTGCAGGGAGCATTTTTTTTCTTCGGTTTACTCTCATGAAATACTCTTTTTAATAGACCGTAATCTGCGAAAATAACTTGCTAGATATGGAAAGTTCCAGTTGTTGTGGATACATTTGCAAATATATTTGCTCACATGGCATTTAAAGAACTTCATACAACTAAGATAAGAAAAAAATATCCTTGCGAAGATGTGTTAACTTGTCTGTGCACGAGCTCAGAGGCTTGTTTGGTTCAGTGTGATGCTCGGGGCCGGTTACCTGATGTCACGCTGCCCAGCCTCCTCTGCAGAGCCTCCAGCCTGGAGATGTAGTCGGTCAGCGCGCGGTCCGGGTCGTAGCTCTGCAGGTGAGAGCAGGTCAGAGCGCCGTGGTCCCCCGCCGTGTGGAGCCTGCACCAAAAAACAAGACAAAAAAACACACAAATTACATCACCAACTTGTATCTGAATGTTAATGTGTTAAAGGGTTAAAAATATTTGTTAACTTTGGGGTTTAACAAATGTTTATTAAGCTTTAAAACTTCACACAAAGAAGGGAATAATTCTGAATCAGTATGGAAATTATACATTTTTTATAAGATTTGAAAACCGTAGTTTGTGCGGGAGAATGTGATGACAAAACAACTATTAGATCCATAAATCCAGCCTGAATAGAAGATTAGGAGAAATTAAGTTATTTCTGAAATAAAGCCAGGACGTCCTGATGGAACAAACCTGGAAGAAAAGCATGTCGGAAGCTACAAAACTCCAGAGTTTGAGATTATTGGGATTATTTCAGGCTCAGCATCTGATTCACAAAGTGTCACATCACAGCTGTACTCACTTTACCACAAAAATATGATGAATAGCCAGAAAAGACTGGAGTTACAGAGACAATATGAAAACCACCGTCCAGTTTATCTGGTTAACTAATTATATGAAAACACCAAAATCTCCTAAATGAAAATAGATTATAATCTGTATTTAATGTTGAGGAATTTGATTAGCTAAGGCTACAGGTAATGATTATATTAGTAGTAGATTATTTTATCAACTATTCTGACAATGAAATTATTAATCTGCAGATTTCTTATTTAACCACTTAGGCCTTTTTATGGAATATTAGAAAAACACAAAATGACGCAAATAAACAAATAACTCTATAATTATTTTATTTCCTAAAATGCAATAATATAAAATGCCGTATGCTTAATCATTTCTAGCAAGGGATGCATCTGCAGCTAAAAGATACTTTTACATAAAGATGTGAAAAATTCACTCCTTTTTGGCTGATTGAACATCAAACAGTGCAGAGTTCATCAGTTTATTTATATTTGGATAAACAATTAATAATTGGATAGCAAAAGAAGCTTGATTTTTTACTTTACTACATTTTTTGTTTACAAAATTTGAACCTTGTGAAGTTAAAACTGCTTTGAGTTCAGGGTAGGACATATTTACAGACAAAGTTGTTTTTTGTTATTTTAAATGCAAAGTGTAGGTTTGTTTTTGTAAAGTTCCTTGTTTACTGCTCCGATGGTCTTTTTTTAGTCTGTATGCTCCAGTTAACATTTAATCTGCTACTAAATTAGTCGACGATTATTTCAATGATTGATTAAATTAAGTATTATCGTACCTGTGATGTGAGGAAGAGACGCCTGACCGTGGAGATTCCTGCCCACTCCTTCCTCTGCTGCTGGACACTCCTCCTCTTCCTCCTCCTCCTCCTCTGTCTCTGTACATGTCCACACTACCTGGGTGAAGAAACGGCGAGTCTCTCACCTCTGAACCTGAAAAATATTTAAAAAGCCTTAGGAATTTATCCTAAAATTACTTCAGGAAAAGCAAAACAGCATGAGTTTACTGGTTTGTTTCTCTCACCTGTTCCGTTTTTGCTGATGCCGTAGGAAACCGTGGAGCTCATCCCCGTCGCCTTGTGCCATCGCTTCACAAGGAAACGCATTCTACGTAAGAAAAGCATTTAGTCAGCCACTCAATTCCTTTAAAAGTCCACAATCGTGAGCCTCCACAGCAAGCGGCCCACCTGGAGAGGGCGATGGACACTCTGACGGCTGAGCGGAAGCGGCTCAACCCCCGGCGGCGCTGGCTGAACGACTCCAGGCTGGAGAGCGAAGGCCGGCCGCCCATCTTGGACAGGAGCGACAGAGTGGCTTCCTCACACTCCTGGAAGCCGCCAAGCAGCAGCAGGAGATACTTCTTCTGGTAGATCAGCGCTTTCCTGAAGCTTTCTGACCTCAGGTACTTCCCGTACATCCTCTGAAGGACCGACAGAGAGTCAGAAACAAGCTGATTGGCTGCCTGCGGTAAACACCTGATTGTCCAGGTGAAATCTGTGTCTCAGCCTTACTTTTCTCACCTTCAGCGCAGAATTGTCGGCGTCGGGCCCGGTTATCTCTCGCAGCGCGTCGGACCTGATTTCTCCCCTGAGACGAGCCACCTGGGACTCAGACAGGTGCAAAGCTTTTTCCAGGCGCAGCTTCTCCCGAGTCCAAGCTTCCCGTTCCTGAGAAAGGAGCATCACCGCCGTGTCTGCCTTTGACACGCCTCTCCTGCTGGGCTGCAGAGCAGAAAGGTTGGAGAACTATTATAAATCCAGTACAGCACCAAGTTACTCTATACAAGAGGAAAACACAGAAAAAAAAGGTTTAGAGTAATTATCAATTTATTTCATATAAAATGTAACAAGAAAACTGTTTACCTTGCGTAACGTTTTGCATCATTATATTTACAGAAATTACAATCTATACTCTGGCTGCAACTTACATTTATTTTTTAGTCAGATCACTTGTGCTTTTTTTATACAATATTACAAAATACATTAAAATCTTTATGGAAATATCAACATCTCCTGGCAGGAGAGATTTTCCTAGACAAAAATGGATTAAAAATAGTATTTAATTTTGAGCAATTGTACTAAAGATTTATAATTTCTGAATTTATTGATTAATAAATGATTAATCGGGTGTAAACATTTTTTATAATATTAGAAATGCATTAAAAATGCAAATAAAAAAATCTTTTCCTTTTAAAAAAGGAAAATAAACATGCAACAATAGTTTTCCTTTCATGTATGCTTGATCATTTGCATTAAAGGATGCATCGGCATCTGTATAAAAATAATAAATATAAATAATTTCTGAATGATTTAACATGAGAAAATGTAGAGTTAATCTGTTGGTTATTTTTTTTATAAAAATAGGGCAGCAAAAGATACTTAATAGGAATTTTTAAAACAGAATTTCAGCCAGGTGAAGATAAAACAACGAAGGGTTTTAGGTAGTAATGGCCAAATGCACCACTAGGGGGCTTTTGAGCTCTCCTCTCATAGAAGCGACTGGAAATCACTCGTGATTCATTCCCCCCTATTTTCATATAATAATGATCAAAACATCCTATATTTGTAGTTAGTACATTGTTAAGACGTTTTAGAGACAATCCCTCTTTGTTTTTGTTAACTTCAGAAGCATTTTAATACAGTTTTATGATTATTTTGAGATAATAATTCTCTGTTTGAGTTGTGTACTAGACTATATGTGAATTGTTTGTATCTGCTCGTGTCAACACTTTGATGGCTGTTTTGCGAAAGCTTATGTATAAATTTATTTGTCGTTTAAATGAGTGTAATAATAGAATTATTCTACTGATGACTAATGTTAAATATAGTGCAATTAAATACTCATCTGTGCTTTGGAGACTTTGGTATGGTTACCTGCTGAATGGTTAGGAACCTTTTTATTGTATTTTTATTTTTTTTAGTGTATTTGTTATCTTTTTAGTTGGACTTTGAGTCTGGAATAAAGTCTCTCTCTCTCTCACTATATGATGGCCGCTAAGCTAACAGCAGAAGCTAAACATGTCAATTGTCATATTTGTAAAAACGCAGATATTTAACCATATCTTCTTATTTTGTTAGCTCTTATAGGTAATCCTTCGTTATTTTTGTGAATTTCAGAAGCATTTTATTGTAGTTTTAAGAGTAGTTAAGCTACGTTTCTGATTGGTGTACCAGATAACAGCCGTTAAGCTAACGACAATAAACATGTTTATTAAGCTAACGGTCGTTAGCTTAATAAACATGTTTATTGTCGTTTTTTTGTGAAAACGCAGATATTTAACCATATCTTCTTATTCTGGTTTATTAATTAGCTCACATGGGTAATCCTTCATTGTTTTTGTGAAATTTAGAAGCATTTTGTTCTAGTTTTAAAGAGACAGCGTTTCTGTGCGTCAGTTGTGTACAAGTTAACAGCAGCAGCTAGAAACTCATCTATTAACATTTTACTGTCCAGAAATAATTTTCTATAATTATTTTTGCTTTATTAATTAGCTCTTTCGTCCACTTTTTGACATTAGGCAGGATGTAATGTGATGTTCATGTCTGATTTACATTAAATAGCTGCATGAGAGAATCATCTGAAAATCCCTTTTGTGATTCTTATTTTCAGGGGTGTAACAAAGAGGGAATATACAAACATACAGCTAATTACTCCTTTTGTCTTGGCCTGTCACTTTATTTTTAATAATTTCACACAGAAACTTCTTATTTTGCAGGATTTCTGTTGATGAGAATCCTGTGTTGCACCTACATGGCCAGCGGATCCCGCTGCAGCCTGCCGATAGCGGCGCAGCTCCTCCTCCAAGCGCAGCGTGTGGTTCCTGAGATCGTTCTTCTCCTCGGTCAGTCGGCTCACGAACCCAGTCAGCTCGGCGTTCTGCCTCAGCAGCCGCTCCGTCAGGCTGTTGGAGGAGCTGGACGAGCCTCCTGCCAGCAGGGAAACACTCTGAGGGAGACAGATGATGAGCTGTCACAACCGAGATCCACAGATGCTGTTTGGAAAACACCAGCAGCTGACTGCCGCTCGTCCGCCATCGCATATGCTCCGTCTTCCGATGTTTTATTAATGGAGTTACAATAAGCAGAAGCCACATTTTAAGATGAAATGAAGATAACTGACCTCTGGGATGAAGGGCAACCCGGGGGATTGCTGCAGCAGGCCGATGACCTCATCAACACTGGACTGAATCCACGACAGCTCCTCGCCATCAACCTCCGCAGTCGACCTGCAAAGATCCAACCTTTAATTTGAAGTGTGGGGAACAAATCCCACATTCAGCAGTCATTTATTTTTATTACAGTTTATTTTTCACCTTTTAATCTGATCAGAGTGTCTATAAACTTTTGATAGTACACGTTAATATGTCACTGACAGGAACCACTTTTTCCACCAGTTTTCAAAATAGCATGAGAATGTTGCCATGACAGCAACAACTTTATCTTCACAAAGGCTACAAGGAAATAGCTACATGCTAAAATTTGGCCTGAATTTAAATTTAAAACGGCTTGAACTGGACGAGGATACTGGTTAGTTTCACCACCATCGAGACAAGAGGATGATCACAAAAACCAAAAACAAAAAATCCTACACTGTTTAGGATTGTCACTACTGTACAAGGAACCTTTTAATGTTTCAAAATTGACATTTTGAAGGTATTCTCACTTAAATTTGGGTTTTTACCGCTTCTAAAAACAGTCCAGGTGCTTAAAAAAAACACCCAGCTGTTTTTTGGTGTCTGAAAAATGAGCCATTTCAAAAAACCTCTTGATAGTTAAGTCACATTCCACGGGCACTGCACTGTTACTTAGCAACCCCAGCCGAGCCCAGCCCATTACCTAGCAACCCAAGTGGAACTCCTGCACGTTTGGTCAGTTGGTTTTCCCGCTGTATAAGCTGTTCTATGGCTGCTGGAAAAGACAAGTGTCCAGAAACTACTTGCTGCATCGTTGCTGTTTGTGCAGCAGGCTCTACTTTTGCTTTTCAAAGGTGTGCGGTTGTATAATTTCGAATCTGTTTTCCCGTCTGTCTTTTCATGTGCGAGTGTAAACTTTGAGTTGGGGGGCGTGGCCAGCAGCAGCTTATGCAGATTTAAAGTGACAAGACGCCCTACAACAGCTCAAAATAGGTTGCAGAACTGAGTAGACTAAAATTTAATTAATTAAGAATGATTTTGTGTAGAAAATGTGATGAACATTTTTCTGGTTAGCCCACAGACTGATCCTAACCTGTTCAAGGAACCATAATAGGTCAAGTTTAATGTAAGGAACTGATTACCTGTCCGCCGTCTTGCTGGCCATGCTGCGGATCTTTGAGGAAACGAGGTGGAGCTTCCCGACGATCTTGTCGACCGTACGCCACGGGCCGTGGTGCGGCCCACCGGGGGGGTCGGCTGGGGAACCCTCCACGTGAGGCGACGCGTTGGCGCTCGTTGACTGGGCGTTCCCGCTCTTCTGCTGGAGAACCCAGTCTTTGGTCCGGTCGGTGGGCTCGCCGTGCCAGACGGCCTGCTGAGCTCCGCTCTCCTGCAGCCTCTCCTCTTCCTCCAGGCTCTTCCTCTTCTGCTGCTCCTCCTCCAGCTGCTGTTTGACCTCTGACATTCGTACCTTCAGCTGGTCCAGTTCGGCTCGGGCCTCCCGGAGCCCGTCCTGGTCTCGTCTGGAATTCTGATTGGCCAATGTTAGCTCCTCCTCTTTCCGTACCACTTCGAGCCGCTGGGCCTCCACCTGACTGAGGAGATGGACGACCTGGAGAGGAGACGAAACAAAAAACAAATGACTTCATGCTTTATGCTCTGTTCCTGGATTTAAGCCTGCGGGTTTAGTGATGTTAAGGAGAAGTTGCAGAAAATGTTTTCCACCATACACTGCAAAAACTAGACCAAAAGAATGCATTTTTGGTCCAGTTGCTAGTGCTCTTGAAATAAGACAAAGCTAACTTTTCAACAAGAAATAGAAGCTTGTTTTAAGTTGACGAAAAAGTATTTTTTCATAAACATTAAGGAATTATTAAAATAAGCTCCTATATGTTGCTGAACTGAGAACAGTTTCTGGTTAAAAGGGAGTTTTCCTTGCACAGCACTTTAATCTGACACACACCAGAAATGATCCAGGAAGTTGAACTGATAGAAAATGCAAGAATAAAACATATAACCATCTTCAGTGTCACCTTTCATAAATCAGCTATATTAGCACAAAAGTGATTAAAACAGAACTGAGAAATCATCTGAATCTAATGTATTAAAACTGTAAAAAAAAAAAAAAAAAAAAATACATTTAGAATCGCACGATAGCAAATTCTGCTGGACGATGATGTGTAATTATCATGATAAATGATAATATTGTAGTTTTGAGGCCATTTTCAAGGAATATAATTATAAACTCAATAAGCTTTAATTTTGTAAATAACATTTAACACAGCAGCTGGAAGATAAATATCCAAAATGAAAGGAGACAATTAAAATCACATACAAATAGGCCTGTCACAATAATAAATTTTTTGCTAAACTATAAACTGTCCCAGAAGTTATTGTGATAAACGATAATAGGCAATTTTCAAGTAACATCATAATAATGGTTTAATGCAAGAACACATCCTCGAAGATCAATCAAAATTAAATTCTAATAAATATTTAAGACTGGAAGACATTTTAAAAATCCAAAATAAATAAACAAAACGACAAAATTAACTGTCAATTTTCATTAAAACAAAATTGTCCTTCAAAAAAACCCAAAACAGACTGAAATCATCCAGTTTTTGGTAAAAGAGAAGAGAAAAAAATAAATAAATCATGCAAATGAAAATCATTATTATTCATATGATTAACTGATTTATTGCGACAGGCACACTTACAACTAAAACCACATATAAAATGGATCATGAAGATCTCTATCAATCATCAGGATGGAAACTTTTTTAATTAAGAGATTAGTTTAATCTCACCTGTGTGTGTTTGCCATCCAGCTCCCTCTGCAGTTTTTCCAGCAGACTTTCTTCTCCTTCACTTTCCCTCCCATCATGGCCGCCGCCCTCCTCACCGGATCGCCCGCTGGCCCGCAGCTCCCTCTCTCTCCCCAACGCGGCGCTCATCTCCTGGGCTTTCGCCCGCTCCGTCTCCAGCTGGACCTGGAGCTCCTGCAGGCGCCTCCGCAGGCCGAGGCCGTCCTGCTCGGCCTGCTGGGAAAGCTGCGACGACGCCTGCCGCTCCCGCTGCAGCGTCTGCGTGAGCCGGTCCGCCAGAGCCTTCTGCTCGTCCAGAGCCAGCTGCAGGTCCTGGAGGAAACCAAAACTTTCCTAAAAATGGCTGTTTTACAGTAAAACAAGCCGTGAGGCGCAGCTCGAAGACGCTCTGGTGTTTTACCTCCAGTTCCTCTCGTTTGCTCTCCTCATCTCGGCCGGAGCGGCATCGCTCCTTCTCCGCCGCCCACTGAAGGTCTCTGCTCCTCTTCCTCTCCTCCATCAGCTCGTCATTCAGGGCGTCCAACTCTGCAGCTTTCTGAGACACCTCCGCCCTGTCGACACGTTAAAGCCCTTCAGCTCTTCATTTATGACCAAAATGTTGTTCTTTTTAAACAGTAAATCCTGGAGGACTTCATGTTATTTCCACAAACACGTCTCACATCATTCATATCTCATAATAAAGACATTTAATAATCCTAAATAAAAACATTTTAACAGATTTTTTCTTAAAACATTAGCAGGTTTATCTGTAACTCCACCATGAAAATAAAAGACTTATTTCAACTTTTATCTGGAGTCGTTCTTTATCTCCAATTAGTTTGAATAATTTCTCATACTTTTCATAATAATTGTAGCTCAAAGTGTTTTTTATTCACTGTTTGTACTTATTGACAAAATCTGTTCAGGAAAATCATTTTATCTTTTCTGTGTAGAACCTTTGCTTGTTTTCAGCAAAACTCATTTATCATGAAAAACAGCCATTTGGTGCATTTACAGAAATGTTAATTATTGATGAATACATTTCAAATTTTAATGTTTTAAAGAATGATTTGGATTTCACATTTTTAAAGGTGAAAGTTATATTATTTATTGAACTAAGAACTTTGGATTGGTGTAAATCTTCAATTCTGGATTTCTTCCCTTGTTTTATGTTTCTGAACTGAAGAAATAAAACATCTTCACCAAACTTAAGACAGAACCTTGCAGTTTAACGCGAGACTAATATAATTAGGACGACACTTTCTGAACGTTGTAGGCACGAACCAGGTGTTTAAGTCATGACATGTTGAATTTTTGAAGAAATACTTACTGAACCAACTTCGGAGAATGATTTTTAATCTGATAAAAGATGATTCCAACCTCCCTATTAATATTCCTAATCATCCAAAAATGCATCTAGTATTTGCAACGTCAAATAAATGACACAAATCCAAGTTAGTTTTTCTTCTTCCTTGAAGGTTAGATAATTCTTGCTTACAAAAACAACACACTGCATTAAAATAAACACGTTGAAAAGTGATTTCTTCTTGGTGTCTGACCTGAGTGTGTCCAGCTCTTTCAGGTGCTTCTGTTGGGCCTTCAGCGTCGTCTCCAGCTCCAGTTTAGTCTGAGAAAGTTCTGCTTTCATTTCCTCTAAGATCAACCCGTCTGCCTCCGCTGCTCCGTCCGCTGCTCTTCCTCTCCGCTCCTCCAGAGGGAGAGGAGCTAAAGACAAACCAGGCTGTCCACCTAAACAATGAAACAAATATTTTTCATACAAGCAGGGTGAGGTTAAGATGAGGTAAAAATTAGAAATGCTGATATTTTGGTGATTAAATAGACATTTTTAAAGCAACTAAAATGTGAAGTGGACCCAACTCCTGTTGAAATGCAAAGTTTTTGTGACATAAAGCAGCAACAAGAGATCCTTTTGAAACATTTCCCACCTTTAACGTGGATAAAATGTGAAAAGAAAAACATGAGCACACCTTTAAATTGATACCTTGTGAAAGCATCTATTGATTCAGTTTCAGCATTCAGTCTTCTTCAGTTCACACCTGCCAACAATTACAATGAATCCGATACATTTAAATTAAAAATCAAACGATCCACGAGGATTTTCTTGGCACTTTTTTTTTTTTATCTGTATGCTCTAGCTAAACCCAGGGACGTTTGGATTAAAATATTGACAAAACTGAACATTTTCCCCAAAACTGATGGAAGTCCAAGATGGAAACTGCTGATCGTACGAAAACGCTGACAGCATCATCTGAAAAAGAAATCACTTCACCACAACCTCCTTTACTCTCTATGTGCCTGGAGTGACTTTTCTTCTAAAGAAACATCCAGATCTAGATAAAATTATCTATAAACTTGCAGGAGAATGTGTTATGATGTGATGATATCAACTGGACATTTTGGGGAAAACCAGAAGGCACGTTTATCCAAAAACTCCCCATTGTGCATCATCGATGGGACACAGTGTTGGCCGCATCATGCTGTGGGGTTATCCTTCTTCTGATGGAAGCGGAGTTTTTACCAAAGTGTGTGAAATTACACTGTTGTGGTGTATTTACAACGGTGTAAAAAGAACTGGAGAACTTCACTGACTTTTTAAACCCTGAAACTGAATCAAACGTTGCTCAAAGTATTAATCTAAGGTCTAGGACTGCGTAGACTCCTTCATCGGTTTGCTCTTCAGTTGACTTGAACAGGATTTATTTTTCATGTCACAACCAGCTGTAAAGATGTTTACCGTCTGATTTACTTTGATGGAGTTGCTCCAGTTGACCCCTGAGCTGCTGGATCTCAGAGAGAAGACTCGACCTTTCTGCGGCCTGGAGCGAACCCATGGCCTCCCGGTGGTGAGCGTCCTGCGGCAGGACGACACGATCAAGGTAATAATAAACATCAACAAGCGACACAAAGTACAGCTCTGATTAAACTTCATTTCAATTAATTAAAGTCCTGTGTGGTTTGTACACATAAATAACATTATAAAATACATTCACTCTCCTTTGCATGAGCTGTGACTTTTAAATTGTGAAACAATCTAATAATTTCTGTTGTTTCACACCTGTTCAGCCAGCAGGCGCTCCAGCTGGTTGAGGTGAACGATGGCGTCGCTGGTGTCAAGTCGATCCAGCTGGCTGTAGAGGGCGCTCTTCAGCACGCTCCTCTCCCTCACGAACACCTGCCGCACTGCGTCCAGCAGCTCCGCGCGCCAGTCGGCGGCGCCACGCGACGTCTGCAGGACGACGCCGAGATTAATTTAATTTCAAGAATACTTTATTGGTTCCGAAGAGAAACGAAATGTTGCTGCAACTCATTAACTCAACATTCTTCAGAGTTATTGTAGATGGTGATGACTGTGGGCAGGAAAGATCTTTTGTAGCAGTCTGTACTGCAGCGAATCTGAAGAAGTCTCTGACTAAAGACACTGTGTTTTTCCAAGATATAAATACCATTTATATATAAATCGGAAGAGCGTCGTGTAGGGAAAGAGTGTA
>CAEGAE010054853.1:0-10375 GCA_903067095.1 Girardinus metallicus | reverse complement strand
GTCGACAAGAGACAGCAAAGCGTGACAAACCTCGCCCTTCTGAGACAAACCGAGGCAGAAATAAACACTTTGAAAAAGTGTTTATTTCTGCCTGCAGAGTTTAAAGAGGAAAAAAAGGTGGAGTATTCAGACACACTAGATTTGTCCCACCCGTGGGAAACCGCCAGCTAAGGGGTTAACACTTTTCGACTTCCTATGTTCTGTCTGTCAAGCAAAAAAAAAAAAAAAGAAAACCTTAATCCATAAATGTGACAAGCTGCTCACCTTTACAGTACAAGACACAAACTCTAAATGTCAAAACTCTCTTAAGATGCTAACCTTGAGGTCCTCTTTGGTCGGAACTTTCTCCTCCAGGAACATTTCTCCCAACGTTTCGTCAGCGTTGGCGACACACTCCACCAGTTCCTGCCTGCGGTCTGCAGCTTCTGCCCGGAAATCTGCTGGGATCTCGTCGTAGCGAATGCTTTGACTGCAGGAAAGAAGAAACACTTCAGAAATTCTCACGTTTCATATCTGGAAGCGACAGTGAGTCGAACGTGGATCAGAATGACTTTTAAACAATGTAACATACAGGAAAGTTTTATAAAATAAGTAAAACAAACTATTGTTACCCAAACGGTCCTTCAAAGTACACGCTCCGCTCTTCTATCAGGTCGATGATACCGCGCATGTTCCCCTCCAGGCCCATAGGGATGTTCACGAAGGCTGCGTTGTGGTTCAGTTTAGATCTAAAAGAAAAACGAAGCTCATGATAGAGTCGAGAGGCAACGCCATAACAACGTTTACGCTGCTCTTAGGGAAAAGTTGGGATCCACAGATCAGAGTTTTTTAATCTTTTATCACAATTGCATTAAAAAAACTTTGAATTTTGTAAATTGAGTTGATTTTGATTGGAAAAGTCTATAAAACAGTGACACCACAGATTAAATAACAAGAGTTAAAAATTCAGAGATTTTTATTAAAGCTGCAGTTGGTAACTTTTATTAAAAAAAATATATGATTTTTATACAGTTGTTAGAAGCTTAATAGATATATACTACTCATATAATATATACATTAGAAAATTTGTGAAAGACTGAGCTCCTATGCTTCCTCCCTGTGGTCCTACTGCCATTTGCAGTAGGGCAAAAACAACAACCAGGGCCTGGAGGAGGGTTTTGGCGCAGTCAATCACCCTTGTTCGTGTGCTGCTCACATCCTCCCCCCTGCTCTCTGCTATCCTAGAGCTCCTTCCCCACAGCGGATCCTGCCGGAAAGCGCACAGGCTAATTAGCACTGCCACCGATGACGGCAGGTAAATAGTTTTCCTGTAACAGGAAGTTGTTTCTCCGCCATTAGCACGCTCAGCAGTATGTACACGACACTGATTGACAGCGCTGACACTTCTCCTTGCTCTGATTGGTTGTTTCAGACCAAGAATGGTGTATTTCTGCAGATGGCAGTACAACCACAAGACTCAGTCTTTTCACGTGATTTCTCTCATGTTATATTGTCATGACCTCGAGTGTTTTAACAAATATGTAAAGAACATTTTTACAAAAGTTTCACACTGTAGTTTTAACATCTTTATTTAACAATCACAATTGTTTTTATGCATTTCTTTACTGCAACAGTTTCTCTGACAGGTGAGTAATTATTATTTTTTGCCAATAAACCTAGTCTGACAAGTCAGTCAATATTTATTCATTTGACTCCCATATTTCTAGTTATCTCCTCAAGTTGATAATGGCACTCAGAAAATCAGAGTGTTGCCTGAATGTCATCACTCGGCTCAGTGTGAAGACTTTAGTTGGACCCGTACCTCATCTGCTGCAGCGCCCGGCTCGGGTTGGCTCCCATTCGGTCCAGCTTGTTGATGAAGGTCAGGAAGGGGACGTTGTAGCGCTTCATCTGTCTGTTGACGGTCATGGTCTGACACTGGACGCCTCCCACTGCACACAGAACCAGCACTGCTCCGTCCAGCACCCGTAAAGCTCGCTCCACCTCGATGGTGAAATCCACATGACCTGAAACACACACACACACACACACACACGCAGGTCAGCTTAGGAACACTGTGATGTCAAAGTAAATATTGGTTCAGGAGCTTTTTGAGAAAGGACAAGCATTTTCTTTAGCCAAAAAGTGAAGAAAATAAATAAATAAGTACTGAAATGACTTTGGTAAATAAAAAAAATAAATAAAGATTTTAATATGTGACAAACTAAAACTTTGGAGCTTTATTAAACGCTTTGCTTTTGATTACCAAAGGCCTTATAAAATGTATTTTCTGTGGTATATGGATTTAGACATCCTTGCAAAAGTATTTATTCTGCTTGGATCAACACAAAGTATAGTTATATTGTTAAATATATATTTTTAAAAACACAGGTGGTTTTCAAATGTTTAAACTGAGAGAGTCTCATTTGCAGTTAACCACAAACTATGCAGGAAACACACACAAGGCAGTCCTGGAAGAAAACCTTTCAGAAACTGTGATTGACTATCCATCAGGACAATGACCCTAAACATACAAATAGTCCCGCAGTGGAACAGATTAGAACAAACCATGTTCATGTGTTAGAATGACCTAGTCCAAGTCCTGACCTAAATCCAATTGAGTATCTGTGGCGGGAATGAAAGTTGAAACGTATTTGTCCTCATATTCTGTCTTGGACAAAACATTTTCTGAGATTTAATATCCAACTCTTTTGAATCAAATTTCATTAGCATGACATCAGAATTTCGTAAGACTATTGTCTTCAATCTATCCTGTTTGACATCTGTGAAATGAGTGCTGTAGTGCTTTGATTATGTTTCACCTCCATTAAGTGAACATTATCACCTAAAGGAGGTGATAATGTTTTAGTAACAAGTAAGCCTTTTAGTGACAAGGCAGACTTGTCACTAAAAGGCTTTCAGTTTTTGTCTCTGCAGTTGCAAGGCTTAGAATCTATGAATTAATGTTCATAGATTCTCCCAATCTAAACTGAATGATTGAGTTGCTAAGCAAAGAAAGATAATCAAGCGTTTAATCTCTTGATATGACCAATGATGGTAAAGACTGACCTCAAAATACTTGCAGCTGTAAATGGAGCGAAAGATCCACACTTTTCATATATATAAGTGTTAAAAACCATGGTGGGTACCTGGCGTGTCAATGATGTTGATGTTGTGGTTCTTCCACATGGTGTATGTAGCCGCTGACTGGATGGTGATGCCTCTCTGCCTCTCCAGCTCCATGGAGTCCATAGTGGCTCCAACACCATCCTTCCCTTTCACCTTCACATGACAGAGAAAAGCACGGCTCATTAACGCAGCCTCATCTCTTACCTCCACTTGCTTCGCCCTTCCTGGCCCTCACCTCATGAATCTCTGCTATCCTGCCCGTGTAGTAGAGGACCCTCTCGGTCAGGGTGGTCTTCCCCGAGTCGATGTGAGCCGAGATGCCGATATTGCGGATTCTCTCGTTGGGGAAGACCCCAGAGGAGTAGGTCCGACAATTGTTGATGAGCACCTGCAGGACAGGGGCTCAAAGTTAGGAGCAGCTTTTACAGAACTGGAGATGAACCGGCGGTCAGAGTTACCTTTTTCAGTGTGACGCTCCCCGGTGCTAACAGATGATTCCTGGTCAAACACAGAGCCGCTTTCAGGAGCTTCATCTTGAAGAGAGCTCGGTGGAGTTCAGGCCGGGTGCTTATGCTCGACCCCAAACCTGATAGCCGCCCGGTGAATGTCACGCCGGGATCCTACTGCCTGCTTGTGAAACACAACTTCCGCATCTACGGAAGCCCACAAGCTCAATATGCGACTTTTTTGTTTTAGTATTAAAAATGAATTACATTGGCAAAAAAAAAATATTTGAGATAGGTTTTAAGCCAGAATTTGTTCCGTTTTAGAGGCTGAAACAATATTAAAGCACAAACATCTGAATTATCAGTACAGTTATAAACTGAACGCATCAGATTATAATCTGATGCCTTCAAAGGGCTAGCAGACGTGTTTATTTGTGTGATATTTTCTATAATACATTTTGCTTTCATTTCGCAAAGAAATTTTAGGCCAATCTCATTCTAAACATTATCTATTGGATTAGTTTGATTAACTTTTCAACGACAGACCATATTATTATGCTGCTTTCATCGGGCTACTCTTTAAATTTTTATTTTCTATGTTTTGTTTAATTGCAAATATTTTTTCTCTGTGACCAGTTATGATGCTCCACAAATATATATGGTTATACTTAGTTGCAAGAAAATTTTAGCGGTTCTTTTATTCTGAAAACTAGAAAATTAAAGTTAGTTGCCACTCACAGGATGGAGGAAGCGCTGACGTATCGTACTACGTGCCAACGAAGCAAACATTCCTGTTAGCTTTGAAAGTCTTATTATGTAGAAATATATGTATTTGGAATTATTTTGCTATTTCGTCACAACTGTGAGTTTAAGAAAAATATTTTAGCTTTTTCTCATTTAAAATAAGAACCATTGTTTACGTTTACGTCTTAGCTTTAAAAAGAAAACCCCAATAACGGTTAACACCTAAAGGCAGCACAGTTCAATACTGAGTGACTAACTAAAGTTTCAATATTATTTCTCTTGAGGAGTTGAGACTGTAGTTTTATCATTTAGGTTTTAATATATTTTCTTGGTTAACTTCTGTTCGGGTAGTTTCGAAGGTATTACATGTTTGTTTTTGTTTTTATCAACATTTGTATTTTAAAAGGAGCTGTGCGTGAAGTTAACAGCACGTTAAGCTAGTTTCCGACACGAGTTTAAAGAGCCAGAGTGTCAGCAAGGCCTGCCCCCGTTTACTTTAGCACTTCCTCTGTGCCTTTTTTTCCTCGTCATAACCACATGTTGATGCTACTACCGTGCACTCATCGGTATTTCTCTGTGATTCGCAGAACAGAGAAGCCGCAAACACATCTTGACACCATTGCCTGTATGAGTTAAACCTCCTTTTCCAGTCCCAGCTTTTTAACAGCTGCTTCACGGAGCCAGCAAAGGAGCGTCTGTCGGGTAAGTTTGTTTTTTTTTTATTTATATTTATCCACTCCCTTTTACTTTGTGTTTTAGGTCCGTACTGTCTGTGATCGGACAGATTAATATCTACAATCAATAACCAGTTATTTTTTATAGGTAAAACAACAAAACTGGCATTTAAAAAAAGTAGATCTGAAAGTCCTAATTAAAGCTTTGTGAAACGACACTGAGGTTTTACTTAAGCACACCATAATAAATTCATCTGTCATTGCAAACACTGTTTGAACAAATAATTCACCCTGTAGGCCTTTACTTAAGAGGAGTGGCTGACTGAGTAAATGTATCACAACCAAATAGATGAGTGTCGGTAGAAGGTGATGGTTGGTGAACTTCCCTATAATATGCCGTTCTGTGTGCTTAGATCATTTTTTGTGTGTTTTATGTTTGTGTTAAAATAACCAACTTCCCATTAAGGGTATGTCACTGTTGTAGTGGGTGTTGATGGTTCCGTGAGTACATTCGCTCCATGTCAGTAAGACAAAAGACTCCCAGGCATTAATCATCTTGCATCAATGAAACCAGATTGACAAGATGACTGGTGTTCTTTATTAAGAAGGAGTGCTCACTGTACCTGAAAAACCATCAACTGATAGAAGAGTGGGAAAGGTCATAGTATTTGTATTTTATTTTATTGTAGAATTAGACAAGAGAAACTCGTGGTTCATTGTCTTAGTACTGCTTCCCCACCTAATCAAGGTCATTTCCTATAGACGTGTGAGTCATTTTGTAAGCTTATTAATAATTAAATAATATTACACAATATCGCAGTTAAGTGTATTTGTGCATGCTTCACAGTGAGTCGGTATTTCCATTGTTACGCTTCCTGTCCCATTTCCTTTCTGTGAGCTTTCCTGCTGACAGCACAGTGACAGAACTGCTGTCACAGTAAATGACAGTAGAATGACATTCACATGCTGCTAATTTCAGTCAGTCTAATTCACAAGACAGTTCATTTTTGTGGGATATTTGTCTTTTTATTGGAGCAGCTTTTTTGTAAATTCATGCTTCTAGTCTTGTAGACTTAGAGTAATGTACAATAAACTGTACAAATGTTGGCGCTAGCAAAAGTATTCATACCTGGTGTACTTGTTTACTTTTTTGACACATTACAAACATAAATGTTAAGATATTTCATGTGGCTGACGTACAAAGAGTGGTACATATTGGAAGAACAGGAAAACAATAGACGGGTTTCAAAGATTTCACAAATAAAAATCTGAAAAGTGTGGCATGCTATTTATTTTAATACTTTCTATAGACATGTTGCAGCGTGACATCACTCGTCCAAGGTCTCGCACCCCCGCTCCCTGCTGGATGGGAAAAAACTGCCGTTTGAATGTGTTTTTTTAGTTGTTGTTGAATCCTGATGCATAAGTGGCGTTGTTGTCAGTTTCTATGGCAAAGCTAACAGAGAGCAAGAAAAAGAAGAATCTGAGTGGTTTTGAGTTATTCTTTGATGATTTGTCAGTGTTATTTTTCCCTTTGCCGTGGCGCACAACACTAATAATAAGAACAATAGTGATAGTAGTAATACTGACGTTTTCATTTTTTAGGATTTATTTTTAACAATGACTTTCTTCTTGCCTGTTGAATGAAATCCTACGTTTGGGACCTTATTTCAAAACTTAGCCCTGATTTAAACTTCTCCACACCTTGTCCCTGTTCTGCTCTGCTCCGTGGTCGTATTGAGGAAGTTTGTTGACCGATGACCTAGCAAACCTCTGAGGCCTCCACAGTACATCTATGTTGATGATGAGAATAAATTATACACACGTAAACTACAAATTAGATTGCCTCTGAAAGCAATCTGTTGTACTAAATTCCATTTACCCGTATCAAAACAAAAGGCGTATCTTTCTGCATGGAGTTTGCATGTTCTCCCTGTGCATGCGTGGGTTCTCTCCAGACACTCCGGCTTCCTCCCACACTTCAAAAACATGACTGTCAGGTTAATTAGTCTCTAAATTGTCTTTAGATTTGTGTAATTGAGTATATTTACAAGAGGTGTTATGTGAAGGCATTTATAAGTTTGGTGGTAATTCCGCAAAATAAAATCACAGTATGTTCACTTACCAAAGCAACTGACTTTTTAAGTTGAAATTTTCTTAGTTTTAAGTGAGGACAATTAAACTTTAGGTATTTTACATTAATTATTGAAAGTCAAATCAGTTGACTTTTATTTTACATCTTATCATTGAAGCGCCAAAACAAAATTCAAAGACTAATGTGCATTTTGACTTTCCTCAACAATGCAGTACAAGGAAAATAATGGGGAAACGTGGCTACAAATGACACAACCATTGTCACAGAATGGCTTGAATAAAACACCAGACAAAAATGATTCAGGATTACTAATGATCCAGTAATCAAATCAGAAATGCTGACTCGCATCAAAATGCTTAAACCAAGGTAAATCTCTATCAGGTGGAAGTTCCAGTTAACACACAGATTCCCATGATGTGACAGTGTGTCCTTTATTCTCAGTTCAAACTGTCCGAAGTTCAGACATTCAAAGCTTTATTTAATCTGGCAAGTGTGACTCAGTCAGAACTGCTGGTTGGTCCTTCCTTTTTCCACAAACAGCGCTGATGTGTAAAAATCATTCCAGCCAAGAGCGGATGAGTTTCTCCTTAGACATATTTTTATATGTCTAAGGAGCCATTTGTCTTGTTTTTTTCATATACATCTGGGATAAGTACTTTCACACCTTCATTTGCTGTGAAGCATTCGTTTGCTAGGGTTTGACCGAAGGTGATGTCAGAGCTGGTTGCGCAGAAACATGCTGGTCGTAACTCATTGCTCATGAATGGATGCAGTCTTGTATAGAGAGACAGTCTGACTGTCTTCTGGTGACAGTCTGTCTGCAGCTGTTTGATTAACCCAGATGTGTAGAGAGTGCTGCTTGACACTTCTACTATCTACAAAGCCCAACACAGTGCTGCTAAGGAGGTTTCCGTATTGGCTAAGCTTGATCAGGCTGATGCTTAATGAATGACAAATATTGATTTAATTACCCGCAAATATTGGCTGACTTTATTACCCTGCCAATTGCTCTGTGGTGAGTCACAGACGAAGCAAAAAAGCAAATGGTCTTGAACTCCAGAGGGCTCATTAGCTTGACTGTCTAATTGGTGTGCCTGTGGTGGATACAATGTATATATTTCACACCCGAATGTGTGCTCTTATTGTGAAGACGTGAGATGAGAAGACACCAACGGTTGTTCTTCATTCATTCTATTTCATTTTATTTCTTAAGTGATGTCATCATGGTTATTGTAGGTCACCCGATGATGATCAATCAGTGAAAGTTTGGTGCCTCTGTGAGATTTTGGGCAGGAGACATAAAAGTTTTGTGTTTCATGGCGAGAAAGCGAACTTTGAACCCTGGCAACGCCCCTTCAGCATGCATAAAAACTCACCGTTTTGACAACTTTGAATCAGACATGCCTTATGAACAATCTGACCAAATTTGAAGCCGATCGATCGAAATCCTTAGGACGAGTTCGATCAAATACGGAGGCTGTAAATGGCCAAAATGCGGTCAAAATCGGACCTTCAATCCAAAATGGCCGACTTCCTGTTTGGTGTACACCATGGTTGCAAGATACTTTTCTGTGCATCTTGGGAGTTGTACAAGTGTGCCAAATTTCATGTCTCTACGATAAACTAAGGTGTGTGTATATATATATATATATATATATATATATATATATATATATAGTGTATAAATATTTAAGACGTGAGCTCAAAGTGCGATGCTACAGTCATAGATGATATCATGTACATCACAATAGATCAAAGAGGTTCTAAAACTTGCATGCCTTGCGTGCCAACATTGAGCCCACAAAGTTCCGATAGAAACCAGAATCTACAGTGGCCAAATCTGGTTTCGGTGCCAAAGACAGGACGATCTCCTTGAATCGCCCAACACATTGGACACAGAAGGCAGCTACGACGTCATGATGGAAACGCGCTTCTTGCCCAGAGAGCAAGAAGAGCTGAGGGAAGTTGAGTTAGAGCAGCGGATGGAAGCCCAGGCTGGTCCTGGATAATTTCTGGCAGGTCTCCAAGAACAGCCAAAGACTAATTTGAATTTGGTGAAAGGATTTCTAGAAATCGCTTTGCTAGAAAAACAATTTTTACAGGAGGAGCTGAAGAAACTGACGGATGAGTCCCACATAGATTCACTTAAAGAGGAACTGGAAAAAGAACGATGCAAACTCATAGATCTGGAACAGAAGGTCAACGATGCCATAAAATTAGGAGTTACCAAAACCTCCATCCCCTCATCCGACAGAAAAAGAGACTCTATGCAACAGCTCCCTGAAATGGCTTTACAATCGTTTTGGAATTTACAGCAAAAACTTCCGCTCCCAGCCAGAGGAGACGATTGTGGAGACGGAGGAGCCACTAAGTCACAAGAGGCTGACTGAAAACATGAGGCGCCTCGAACGAGATTGCAGACCAGTGACAAACTTCATGAGGAACCTGTCTGCATTATCCAGCTGGTACTCTGTGTACATGTCTGCTTTTCCCTTCATTGTGGACATGTGTGCAGCGTGGCATGGCTGGACCATCCCCATGTTCCTGGGACCTTACACGGCGTGTGCAAAAACCAGTTAATTTGGGCTAAACCGGGCGCCTTCCTAGGTTACCTCCCTGGCGGCCAGCATCAGCCAAGGTGATCCTTCCTCCCGCCAGTTCTGTACAGTAAGCATGCAGGAGAGACTTCAGAGACTGGTGGAAGGGCTCTAACGCCCCTTCACTCTCTGGATGATACACTGTCACTGTACTGCGTCGCAACCGTAGCTGGGACCATTTTGAGGTGAGGACGAGGCTCTAGGGCCACTGGGAGGCGAAAAGGAGGCTTTGGGGCCACTGGGAGGCGACAAAGAGTCTCTGGGACCACTGGGAGGCGACGACGGCTCGGGAGGACAATTGGGAGTCGACGACGGCTCGAGAGGACCACCTGGAGTCGACGAGGGCTCGGGAGGACCACAGGAAGTCGACGAGGGCTAGGGAGGACTACCGGGAGTCGACGGGTGCAACGAGGAATCACTAGGAGGCAACGAGGAATCACTGGATGGGCCACTCACTGGGGTGGATAACCCTCAGTGAGTGTTTTTTTTTTATATATATATATATATGTATGCATGTATACGTACGTACATACATACATACCACTAGGGCCAAAACTATTTTAACCAAATGTCAAAAATAAATGTTTATTAATTGTAAGTGGATAATGTCTGGAATGTCACTAAAAATTGAACGGTGGGGTCACTATTGTTAACTGCAACCGTGCAGTCTTGACCTGGTGGGCCAGTCTACCAGTCAAACCTCTCACAGCA